>QPKB01000095.1:0-87578 GCA_003546025.1 Camphora micrantha | reverse complement strand
AAACGTTCTCGAAACTCCCCAAAGCTATAACCATGACTAAAACTAATCACACTCTAACCCACAGTAACTAAACCCGATTAAGACTAAGCACACACTAAGCAAACACTATTGGGTTAATCCTGGGTTGGGGTTTGATAAAGCCCCTAGAAGAACAATTGATAGGTGGTGAATATCTAGAATGGGAACTTGGACTAATCTCAGAAACTCTAAGAAGACTTATGACCAAAGATATCAAGATCCCAACATTATGGAAAGGCTACGAGGTAGAAGAGGGGATACGAATTCTTAGAACATATTTTGCACCGTTCCATCAACTCGAAAACGAGGAAATCATGGACACACCATATTCCATAATTAATTGCCCACTGGATCATGTTCTCGAGAATTGGACCTATGATCCTCCATATTGGACAAATTTAGCCCCTAAAGTAACCAATTGTCCACCAAATGACCAAACTTCTGAATCTTCTGATGAGATTTACGACCCTATCTTTAAAGACATGCCTCCTGAGGAATTTTATGATATGCTTAATGAAGATTACGAACTATATGAAACGCCTTGGGATGGTAAAACCCAGATCACTACGCATCAAATGAACGAACTAAATAAATCACAAACAATCATCCAATCAAAAATACCAACACCACAAATGCTACCCCAAACACAACCAAATGAAGATCATTCAACACAACAAACAAAAGACATAATGATTCAATCCAAGGCATGCGAGACAGTACAACCTAATGACCCACACGAAGAATCAGAATTCATGACAACAATGAAGATACTTGACCATCAAATGGATCGAGTAGATGAATTAATTAAAAATTTTGATATCATAAGTTTTGAAACACACAAAACAGTCAGATTTGATTCAAATGATTTAGAATCGAGTATAGAAACTCATGGATTAGTAAACCATCTTCATTTGGAGTCAAGCACCAAACACAAATGTACAAAATCATACAAGATCCACAACCTCAATCTAAGACGAATACCACAAAAAGACATAGACCACGTTACAAACGAAAGAACTTGGATCCCAAGCCATCATGCAAAACCCAAATCATGATCCAAATAAACATGCAACCAAATGATGAACAAGACCACCCTAAACCTAGATTGACGCATCTTGAACTCATCCCAACACCGGTTGAGCCAAGAAAGAATGAAAAAGAATACGGAGTTGAATTTCTCGGTCCGAGTATGTTTAGTGAATTGCAAATAGACATAGAGAAACTCAAATCTGCGATTAGGAAGAAGTCGATCTTGTCAAGTATGCCACTAGAACGAATAAAGTCATCCGAATCTATCATAGAAACCAAAGCGTTACTTGAGAATCAGCACCAAGAGACTGTTAGGCCTACCATTGAAATCCAACAAGGAAGCCCTCACATAAGTCTTACCAGCTCATTAGAAAAGACCATAGAAAAAGAACCACAATCAAATGATGTCTTGACTAGTGAGCCTCATAGGTCAAAGCCTCTTAGAAAATCAAAGGATATTGATATAATTAAACCAATCTTAGAGGACAAGCATAATTTCCACAATGAGATAGAGCCTAGTCCTGTATTTGCCCTAATTAAGGCCCATTTAAATGCGAGACTGAGACTTCAGAGTATTTTAAAAGGTTTACCAAAACCGCCCTTGACCAATCCAGTAATAATGACCCAAGATTACGTAGAATACTTTGAGAAGAGACAACTACCAAGGGTTGATCCAACTCCGATCCTTCACCTAGAATGGTACCTTGCCCATAAAGATCAAAATCCAAGCACAACAACAAAGATCATTCCCAAACTAGAAATCCAAATAGTGTTTGATCCAATTAGTTTTCATGAAAGAATTGGGACCACTCCCAAAGCTCTAGGAAAGACTTTTGGAGATTTGACTGTAGAAGAACTTTCAGGTACTTACCCAAATGTGCCACCTAAGATCCAATAGTCCCAAAGAACAATGTAGAAATTCCCACGACTAAAGGAAATCCTAGCCCACATGACCATCCAGTAGTGACACAACCAAAACTTCAAGATTACACCCTTGCTCAAAGACAAAGACTCTCACGATGTAAGTCTGCTAGGTTACAAAGAAAATTTAGAGCACTCATTCCAAAACATGGACGAACAACATTTAAGGAAGCTAAACGCACTACAATAAAACCTAAAGCCCGAAGAAAAAGGGAAAATCATATGGTTTACACAAAAGATGAGGGTCAAACAATTAGGAAAACAAAAGACCGGAGATCATCAAGGAAAAATAGGGAATCGTCATTCAAAGATTACAAATCTCTTAATTGTTCAAACTCTTTAAGGCCAAGGCCCAAATGGCGGAGGTCTAAAACATTTCAACGCTCTCGTTTTCGGCAAGAGCAGACTAAAGATCTCCAATATAAGAGCCTTATCTTAATGCATCAACGAGTGAAGTCATATCCACATTCTCAAAGAAATCAACATAACGAGGCACATATAAAACCTTTTAACATGAGACCAAGGCCCAAATGGCGGAGGTCTAAGATATTTCAACGGTCTCGTTTCCGGATGAACCAAAATAAAAACTTATGGACTAAATGCATTATTTTAGGACCTGAACTGCAAATAACAAATCACATGTATCAAAAAAAGACACCATAATAAAATACACGTGAGATATATTGTCATTAGACGAAGGCCCAAAAGGCGGAGGTCGAAAATATTTCAACGCTCTCGTTTTCGAAGAGAGCAAAATGATAAGACCCAGACCAAATATCCACTAATAAAAACACGTAGGTCGAAAGGTCTTAAACGTGCACGTTTTAGAATAGTCAAAATGTTCAAAGTGCACAACACATCACTAGCACACACAATGAAAAATCATAATCATACCAGGCAAACCCTGGGCTTTTTGCCAATGAAGGGCTGCAAATTCAAGCAGGCCCGAATGAATTAGTTATTACTTAGGATTATGTAAAAATAAAAATAAAAAACCCATAAAAATCACAAAACCCTAAAAAAATCAAAAATTACAAAAAAGAAGTAAGAACTATATAAAATCATAATTGTCTGATCATCATAAAATGCATAGGCGAGCCATAATAGTGCAAAATTCCTCTACTAGAACAATCGTGACTTATAGAGATCATGAGTGAGACTAATAAGATAGATAGCGAAACTTTACCCTTTGCTTCAGAACCGAGACTGCCCCGGAAGAACCAATTGTTGATGATGGATAGGTGTCTATATACTAGTGGGTACTAAAAAGGGTAGCTTGGTTGACCACATTAGGAGATTTAAGAACTGCCGAGGCATTCATATTAACAACAACAACTAAGGCATATGTCAACATTAAAGCTCCCTTCGTAGTCAAATTCGTTAAAAAGAACATAATAGATTGACTTGGCATCCCCAAGGTATTCATAACAGACAATGACCCCACAGTTTATATCTCAACAAATATACGAGTTGTACACAAAATATGACATAGATCCGCATCATTCAACCCCATATTATCCCCAAGCAAATGGTCAGACCGAAGCAACCAACAGAACCTTATTGAAGATCATCAAGAAGACCGTGCAAACCGCCAAAGGTAACGATTGGCCAGACCGCTTAGTTGAAGTGTTGTGGGTGTACCAAACTTCTATAAAAACTCCTACGGGAGAAACCCCCATACTCTTTGACCTACGGAATGGAAGCAATCCTTCCCCTCGAAGTCCTTCATCCATCACTGCGCATCCAGCTAAATGAAGATGTGACAGAAGAACAGAGGAGAGAAGCATTGCTACTTCAGCTAGACCTGCTCGACGAGAGAAGAATGAAGGCAGCAGAACATACACAAGTATATCGGAAGTGAATCGCCAAAGCCTATGACAAGCATGTCAAAGAAAGAAAGTTCAAAGTTAGTGATTTTGTATTGAAACGCATCACACCCTCACAGCTTCCGCATCTCATAGGTAAGTTATGACCCAATTGGAAAGCCCTTTTGTAGTTAAAGCAGTATATTCTGGTAATGCATATAGACTAGTAAATATAGAAGGGGAAGAGCTCCTCGACCCATGGAACGTTATGTAACTGAAAAGGTACATGGTATGACCCTCTCCTACTTCTTACGGAGTATGACCCTCCTTGCTCCTTAGCGTAGTTCTAGAAATCCCATAGGAGGACCGAAGAGATGCACTTTGATCAAACTTGGAACTCAAACTCACACCAACACCTATAAGTACACAAAATGGTGAGTAAGCCCCACACAAATTCCGCACGGTTAAAGCCACCCAATGCGAAGGTTTGTAGGTGAGATCGCTCATGTCATGAAAGCTTTTCAATTGTTCACCAAAAAAAAAAAAAACAGAGAGAGAAGAGGAGAGATGGAAGTTCTAAAGAGAATAAAAGATTTGTGACTAGTTTGAGTTGGTAGCCTCTTTAACTCGAGCCAGTAAGCCTGTAGGGATATTTGCATATCTAGTGCCCTAAAGCCACCTGGTTTGGGAGTCATTGGCCGAATGCTCGTTACATGGGTTGATTAGAAAGCTTAAGGGACCCAGGCATTGCACAGTCACATGTCCAAAAAAAAAAAAAAAAAAAAAACAAACCAGAGAGAAAAGAAAAAAAAAAGAAAAAAAATATTCTATTAGAATTAGGCTTGTTGGAGTGACATGGGTACTCATCAGGTGAACTAAGCAGAAAATGGTCAAAAACCACAACACTAAGGTAGCACGATGACTCACCACCCCACACACAAACATTACTCACAAATGAGCCCCAGAGACGGTCAGGTGCTCTCCAAAGTTCAACCGAAAAGATTAAGCAGCTACAAAAGGATACTTGTGAGGGCTCGACTTCCAGAGGGTAGCTAGGGAAGACCATGCTGCCAACACAGTGAAAATCATGGATCGAGAAGCTAATATACTTTCACACCCTCAGCCACAACCAGAATAGACACTAGTCTTATGCTGGGGCATTCTTTTTATATATATACACACATACGAATATATGTTTATCTCACACGGCTTCCTAATCTGGGTCCTCATCACATACACAACTGTCACAAGTACTCACCAGCTTACACACACTCACCTCATGCACTCTTTTACTACTAATGACTTTTAGTTGGATGCAGGAGAAACATATCTCTTAAGGTATGAATTCAATCTTTTTATTCTCAAAGCTTGAGTGCCGAAATGGTCCCCTGACATTTTTACTGAGAAAGAAAAATGCTACCTTAGCAAAACTATGCAGGGGGCCTAAAAATATTAAACTAACAAGTTTGTTTTGAGACCTTGCAGGGAACCCAACCCCGATCATATCTAAAACATCCCACAAGCTGGGGCATTTTTTTTTATGGGTATTATTTTGCGCACAACTCCTCATGGCTTGAAAAAAATAAAGTGATGGTAATCAAACTTGGGAGATATAAATTATGTCTGTTATGACATCCTATGATGAATTTGATTATAGATGTATGTTATGCACACCCTTTTATGATATCACATGTTGTGCGATTCCAAAATGCTGTTATCTTTAGCATATGCCTTCATATCTATAGCTGATGTTGTGAATGCTTCGAAACATAGAGTTGCATAGGTCACAAATGTCACATACTCAGGCACTCCCCATTGTTTGAGAACCTAATTCTATGTTAATTACTAAGTTTAGATTGGTAAGAGATTGTGCTTGTTCTCGGTATATTATATGAAATCTCGCTTTATTAACTCTAAACTACTAATGCTCCCTTTGTGAGACTCCATGCCTAGGCACGAATTTCGAGGAACTATGAAGAGATTTCGTCAAAGTCTTCTTCTTTTTTTTCTAGACCCTGAAAAATCATCAGGTATAAAACCTGTCGCCTTTAAAAAAAAAAAAAAAAAAAAAAAAAAAAAACACTTCACATGATCCCTCAGTGTCCCTCAGGGAGTCCATTCCATCACCATACACACAACCAAGGCACTTTTAAGTCAAACTACAAAGCATGCACTCACATCATAAATGCTACATGCACTTGTACACATCTTACACATCACATACATACATCAGAGTGAAAGAATGGACTTAGAAACAACATCCCTCCATCATATATACAACACCAATGATCAACAACTAATAATCAACATAAATAGATAACAAACACCAATCATAACTACTGCAACAACAGCAGCATAGGGCCTCGATCGTCTCTACGCAGTTTCCAATAGAATAGGAGGCCTTGCAAGAGTATAACTATGAGAGTAAGTACCGCTTTGGAAAATCCCTTCAACATCTCACGTAATTTCCCGATGCTCCAAGTTCGCTCTTAAATCGCAAAGGGATCCAGCCCATATACAATCGACTTATGATCGCCTCATCAATTAAAATGACCTTACAACGCCCTAGTTGTCATGCGACGCTGTTAACGACATGCCTTATAACAATTTGTGGTCGGTGGAGCCATATATCCTATCAAGTAAATCTTTCCCCTCTTGCACTATAGTCAGCTTTGTTAGGATTTTTGTGTTGCTAATTTGATGGAAGCACTATCTCTATCAGTCATCTGATCACACACACGTTCATCATAGTTTGGACCTTGATATCTGGACCTTAGACTTAAAAATGCTTTTATTTTTCAAAGACTTCATCCTGCATGTTTTTAGAACTTAAAATGTAATTTCGAAAGCCTAAGTTCTTCGTGCATGTTTTTGAGAAATCAAGTTTGAAATCGAGGTTCATGTTTTGCATACATATTCCATTTTTAGAATCAATTTAGTATGCATTAAACATATTGGCTAAGAGTTCATCTTTTCATAAATCACTTTCTTAAAATTACAGTTGGAACTCTGCTCTGGCCAGTGTACCCGGTCGACCGCACCAAGCACCAGGTCGACCGCATACACTAAAAACAGGTTTTGAAAATTCTGAAAATTTGTCTCAGAATCCTGTGTACCCGGTCGACCGCACAGAGGGGCCGGTCGACCGCGTAAAGAGCCGTTAGGCCAATATGACCGTTGGACCCGGTCGACCGCAGGGTCATGGGGTCGACCGGGCCAACTAGCCGTTGGGCTGTCTTTTTGTATAAAAGTCATTTCTATTCCCTTCTTTCTTAGGGCTGTTGGTATGAAATCTTTGAACCATTTTTGAAGCCTAAAGAAGACGAATAAGCTAGGAAAGCTAGAGGCAAATTGGAAATCAAATGTTTGAGATTTAAAAAGGTATATCTTTTAAGTTAACTTTGATTTTCATTCCATTTACAATCATGCATGTTTAAATTCTTTGTAATCTCATTTTTGCATGATTTCTAGCTTTAGTTGAGATGTTTTGCAAACACATTATCACCTTGGAATACTAGTTTGTTTTGCAAACATCCTTATCTCAATCACATGTGTTTTTAATCATTAAAACTTCATACAACTTGTGTAGCATGTCTTTCCAAGTTGTTTGAATTCTTCATGTGATTGATTTATAACTTCAATCATCATTTTCAGTGCTTAGATTTTCAAATGCATCAAGCATTCATTTGTGAGCTTCCTTTTAGAAAATGATTGATGTAAACATTCATACATTTTGACCACACACCTGTGCTAATTGGTTGTGTATGTTTGTAACTTGATTTAAACTTTCATATCAGCCTATTTAAGAGGCAAATGTATTGAGCTTAAATTGTATCTCTTTGAGTGTTTGTAGACACTTCTTTGAGAAGAAATCTTATTATTGTAGAGGTTATTGCTTAGCCTTTGAAAAGCATCTTGTATAGGTTATTGCTTAGCCTTTGAAAAGCATCTTGTAAAGGTTATTGCTTAGCCTAGAAAACCACATTGATAGGTTGTTGTTTAACCTAGAAAAACATCATTGTAAAGGTTATTGCTTAGCCTTTTGAAAAGCATAAATAGTGGAAATCCGGTGGGGTGTTGGAACACAAGCCGATAGTGGATGTAGGCATTGAGGCCGAACCACTATAAATCTTTGTGTGAGGTTGTATGCTTGTGGTGATTTCTCTTGTTAGCTTCCGCATCTTGTTTGGTAAAACATCTTATGTGACTAGTTACTTGTTAAGAAATTAAAATTGGCCATGACTAGTCATTAAGTGTAGATTACCCTATTCACCCCCCCCCCCCCCCCTCTAGGGTTAGGATCCCGGACTTTCAAGCTTATCAGCTGGGCCGCCCTAATGAGGACGCCAAGTGACCTACCAAATTAAATTCCATAAAAGAAATCAACTCACTAAATGAAGAACTAAAACCAAACTCAAAATTAAAATTAAGACCAAACTTGAACTTAAAACTAAAATACTTAAAATTAAAATTAAACTTAAACTTAAACGTAAATTAAAGACTTAACCCAACAAAGCAGAGAAGGAGGGTGCGTACCTTTGGTTCCTCGGCTCATTCAACATAAAATGGTAGCTTCGTTGCTTTCCTCAGCTCAATCGAGGTTGTCATAGAACACCCTCCACCCTCTTTTTGGTTTTCTCTACAAAAAACAACAGATTAACAATCAATAAAATCCACCAACCAACCAATGACAACGAACTTAATTTAAAGACAAAGAGACACACACAAAAAAAAAAAAAAAAAAAAAAAAAAAAACCAACTCACCAATGATAAAAAAAAATCCAAATAAAAAAAAAAAGCAACGAATAAACAAACGAACCAACCAACCAACTAAGGCCATAAAAAAAAATTAATAATAAATAAACAAGTTTACTCACAACCAAACCAAAACAAACCAAGACAAACTTAAAACAACACAAAGCATAAATGTCAAAATAATAAACTAAACAACTTAAATTAAACCTGAATCAACATTTAAAACCAAGCTAATAAAATGAAACCAACAAAAGCAAACTAAAACTAAACTAAACCAATTTTAAAATTCAATTAATCCATAACTAAACAAAAAGACAAAGTTAAAATATACCTCATAAACAGAATCAACTAGGAGATTATAATGAAACACACATATTTAATTGAACTCAACATAGCCACACTTAAGTCCAATTTTCTACGGTTTGCATGCATACATCATTCATAGGAAATAAAGCTTTACCACTCCTCCACATATCACTGTATTCCATCCTCCTTCACGTCTTTACAACTACACCTCACTCCATTTTACACCTCATTACACCATGACCATATCTTTAATACATCACTCAAACCATCACCACACATCACATATAAACACACACAAAACAAAAAGACAAAAAAAAAAAAAAAAAAAGAATTAAAATTACCCCCTTAAATCCACAAAAAACAATAAAATACATCTAAAAACTCACCAAAAATTGAAACACTCAATATACCTAATCACACCAACTAATTTCATTAATTTCCACAAATTGCACAAAGTCCCCTTTTTCCCCAAATTACCTGCCATCACAGCTAATGGCCAAACTTCATTCCACATCTTAGAACTTCATTTAAGGAAAAAGAAGAGATGGAAAACTTGGAGGTTTAGGCCATAGAATTTGAACAAACCTAATCCACGGTCTACTCCTAAAGCTATCTTTGATAAATAATTATCCACTTTGCAAAATTAGGACCCGACCACTTAGGTTTATGATTTTTGGGTAAAAATAATAAAAAGTCAAATAAAGGGGACCATGTCCAATTCAAAAAAAAAAAAAAAAAAAACAAAAAAAAAACAAACAAACAAACAACCTAAAAATCACAAACTCATGCAAAATAACACTAAAATGAATAAAAAGTTTAAGGAACTTAAACCTTAACATAAATATGATAAAACCCACCAACACACATGATAAAACAACATAATTAAAACAATTAATCTAAAAACAAACAAACTAATCAAACTTGAATAATCAACTTAAACAAGAAACACCACACACTCAGATAAAAGATGAGTTGAAAGTTCTCACATTCGGAGTTCGGAATTGAAGAAAAATATGCAAAGGAGAGTAGAGGGGCTCTTTGCTGCACATGAAATGTGGAAAAGCAGCACTTTGAAAGGCTGGGTGCCAACCACGCCTACACCCATTTCTGCCCTGAAAGCCTAAGATATTGACAAAAATGATGACTAGAAAAACAAAAAAAAAAAAAAAAAAAAAAAAAAAAAAAAAAAAAAAACAAGCAAAAAATAAATAAATAAATGGAAAAGGAAGCTAAAGAGGCACACACACAAAAGCACGACACACATTGTCGAACCAAATATTGTCCCATCATAAGGGGCCCAGTTACGTCATGTGCACATTAGTCCCATCACGCATGCGTCTAGCATTGTGCATTGCATCCCATGTCATCTCCATCAATAGAAATTAGAACGATTCCCTCTGCAAATTATAAAACAGAATACTAATGACAAAAAATACAGAATCTTTTAGTGTCTGTTCAATACAGGTTCCCAAAGCGAAAGCAAAAACACCAAAGGTGAAGGAACTTCAAGCACATTGATGGAGATTGATGACAAGTTCACAGGCTTCGGCAAACAAACAATGAATAAAGCAATAGTGAACCCCATTGTCGAATTTACGGAAAGCTCTTAAGGTAAGTACACCAAACTATGGTTTTTTATGATTTCTCGTCACGTCTGGAAATTGAGTCGCCATAGGCCTCCCTTAAGCGCTTATAATCGGAATGGCGACCATAATACCGTGTTATCACGAATTGTGGTGTTTGCCGACTCAAATCTTGACGTTGGAGGATGGAATCCATGTAACTCAAAACTCTCCATGATAAGCACGAAATGATGATCGAATCTATCCCAGTTTCTCATCTAAGCTTGGGTGAAGACCAAGATCCCTAGAGAGTGACAGTTATTCTGGTGACCGTCTTCCATTGATTTAGCTTTTTCTTTCGATGCATACCTGAGTTTCAAAAAAAAAAAAAAAAACTTTGCAAAAGAAAATGCATCTCATTCTCACATGCACCCCACTCCGTTACTTGAATCATGTTGGGATTGGTGTATGCCCTAAAGCCCACTGACTGCACTTTCATCTCTATAACTGGATATTTATTGGTTATTTAATGGAATGACTTCTTTCTCTTTATACTTGTGTATTTGTATGGTTGTGTAAGGCCCATTGTTTTCTAGTAATGACTTAGGTGTGTAGTGGCTACACACAGTTAGGTCTGAGTCATGGACACTTGAAACAATAAACTTGTTCATAACTGAGAGATGGAGTTGGGCACTTCATCTTGGTATAAGTTATAATGAGATACTCTCCTGTATTCAGGGTGACTTACCTAAGTCACGGGAGGCTTTTCCGGATTTATCTCATTAGTGCATGTGTCATGCATTGAACAGGACCACTTGTAGGTGTGATCTCTAAAATAGTACTATCACAGAGAGAGATCAAATCACCTCTTGCTACTGAGTGACCAGTGCTCTTAATCTTGAGCATTTGTGGATGAATTGACGAAGTCAAGTTCTTGTGCTTTAATTCACTATGGGTGAGATCCTGTTCATGGGTCAACAGCTCTGTGTTTTGGGTGCTTAGGCTTGGTTAGTTGGGACGTGCAAATGCAATATGGAATCTATGCCATCACATGATGGAATGATCGTCCCCTCAGAATTATCCGATTAATCATCAGAATCTAAGATCTTAGTATATGGATGTTCCATATGGATATTGAACTTGTGGGTCGCTCCCTGGATCAAGAGAATGATATCCGAATGATGATTAGGTCAAGGATATGAAATTCTAAGGTTGAGATGTAATCAAGAATGTAGATAGTACATCGGTTAACCTACTTGATTATGGATGTTACATAGAGGGGCATTGTGGTCATTGTACTTGGTAGGTCAAAGACAATCGTCGGTTTATGATGAGCTTTATTTGCAATTTAATATTTGTCCCTGGAGTGCAACCATAACTCTCTAGTGGAATGAGTTAAGGTTAAAATGATCCTAGTGTTGCTATGGGGTTAGCATGGACATTTTGGTCATTTTGGGAGCCAAGGGCAAATATGTCTTTTGGTCCCTTCTCTAGCCACTTTCCTAGATTGGCAAGGTTTCCTAAATTGTTTAAATGTGTGGAGAAATAATTTTGAGTGTAAATTCAAATAGGTCCATGAAGGCATACATGAATTACATCTCTAGATAAATTATTTGGTGCATGGACCATAGTTAGTGTGGGCTAGCCAATGTGGTCCCTAGTTTGTGGGTCCTAAGTTTGTGTAGGCCCCATTACTTGGAAGGATTTCTTTTTGTGCAAGTTCTCCTTAAGTTTAGTAGCCTTCTAATTATTTTTTAGAAACTAAACTAGATGAAATAAGGGGCTGGACGTCCAAATAGGGTGGTTTCCTTTTTGGTTAGTAACTCTTGGTTTCCTTATTCTTTAAGGAAAGATCTTTCTAAAAGGGTTTTTCCTTTTTATATATATGGCTGGGTTTCCTCCCCTTGGGTGTAAATCAGCAAAAAGAAGGAGAGAAAAAACCCTTTGGGTGTGGAAGAGAGGTAGAACAGCCAGCCACCCCCTTGGACGTCCACAGTTGTCTTGCACAAAGAGAGAAGTTCTTGTTGGTCCACGTTTTTCCTCTTGGAGAAAGACCATATCAGGTCTGGTCTTCTCACATAAAATCAAGGAAAACAAGAAGAAGGAAACCTGGTTGTGTTCCCACCAACACTAACCAATCAGATTAGAAGAAAGGGGAATAGAGGAGAAGACTACAAAGGAAAATTGCTGCAGGAAATTCCAGCAACTCATTGCTTGATTGCAGTCTGATTTCAGCCCCTTTGCATACTTTGTTTCAGAGATTTTAAGTCTTCATATAATCAGGTATATGTTCTCCTATGTATCTTATTTGTTTTCACACAAGTAGATTATGATTGCATGGTGTTATGGTGTGATTTACATGGCTGGTTTACTTTCTAATTCTGATCCTAGTTAAAAGTTTTAAAATTCTAGCCATAGAACTCTTTTCTTAAAAGGAGTTCAGATCTGAATCACACTATCTTTCAGTCTACCCACTGGTGTTGTAATAAGCAAGATAAAATCCAGTTGACTATGTGGTGTATCAATCATCTTGACAAACATAGGAGATATAAAAGAATGTGTTGATCCAGGATCAAATAAAATATGTGCTTCTACTCCACAAACAAGAAGTTTACCTTCCACCACGTCTCCTGCAGCTTCAGCATCTGCACGGTTAAGGTTGAATAGACGTCCTTGCTGCTGTGGCCTGTTCTGGGGCTGATTCTGCCTGCCTTGCACATTTCTATTCTGCTGAGGCCTGTTCTGATGTTGTTGTTGCCTTGCTTGCTGCTGCTACTGAGGTGGTCTGACTTTATTCTGAGGTGGTGCCTGATTCTGTGGAGCTGCCTGCCTCTGCTGCTGATTCCTGTTCTGCTGGTTCTGAAGCTGTGGGCAATCTTTGATAGCATGGTTCATTGCCCCACACTTGAAACAAGCTCCTGTGGCCTTACGACATTCATGAGTCTGATGATTTTTGCCACAATGAGCACAGCCTTGGCTCACTACATTTTGCTCCTGCTTGGGCTTCTTGCTATGGTGCTGAGATCTCTGATTTTGCCGCTGATATTGCTGCTTCCTGTCTAGAATAATCATATTATTGATGTCCTCAAACCTGTATGCCCTCTTCACAGCCTCATCATAGGTAGCTGGTGGAACTACTCCAATGGTATCCCTCATGATTATGGGATTCAAGCCCTCCAAAAATTTATTGATCTTTTTCAACTCTGTATCAATAAGCTCCGTGGCATACCTAGCCAGCCTCTCAAATTTTGTAACATACTCCAACACTGACATGTTGCCCTGTTTGAGTTGCTGAAACTCAATGGCCTTCTGTCTCTTGATGTGTGATGGAATATACTTGTCCTGAAATTGGGTTTTGAAGGCTGCCCATGCCTCCTCATTGGCCATGGCCATGTAGGGTTCTTTCACGGTCTGCCACCACTGGTCTGCTAACCCATAAAACAAAGAAGCTATGAGGTTCACTTTCTGTCTGCCTGTGCAAGTGAAGACATCGAAGATTTTCTCTGTATTAGACAACCAGTCATCAGCTACAAGTGGGTTCTCTTGGCCCGAGAACTCCTTGGGTGCTCTCTTTCTAAACCTCTCAAATAGCAAGTTTGGGTCATGCTCCCTATTGTTGATAACAATGTTGGGAGCAACAGGTGGAGCCTCTTGTCTATTCTGGAGAACCTCCAGAAGTTGTCTCTGCACTTGTGCCATCTCAGCATCTTTCTTAGCCATTTTTTCTTGAAATCTGTTTTGGGCTTCATTTGCTTGTCTCTGTTGTGCCAACATAGCCTGCATGAGCTCTTGGAACTGATTTGCTGTAGGTATTGCAGTCTGATCATTCTCATTTTGGTTACTAGTAGAAGCATTGTTCGGTAGAACTCTTCTAGGAGGCATTGTTGTAAAACAAAATGTTAGTACACAATAAATATAGTCAAATGGTTTCCTAGACGTCACACTAAGCAATTCTAACGAATTCACGAACTCTCACCACGATCCTAAGATCTTTCTAGTTTCTTTTAAGTGCCTGAAACAAGTCCCGCTCTGATACCAGTCCTGTCGCGACCCCGGACCGAGGAGGCCGCGGCAGATGATAAAGTGAGATTATTTGAAAGATGATTAAACCTCCCACAGGTTCCCGCGGTGAGGGTTCCAAACAAACACACATGGAACAACCAACTCACATGATCAAGTATGCGGAAGCGCGTGGCAAATCACATCTTAACAAGTCATGACAGAATATAAACATAATGTCATCAAGACTAAAATATCAGAATGAAGAGATAACGAGGCATTCCCATAATAATTCAAGTTGTAAAGTTAACAAAGTATATTAAGATATTACACTTCCCAAAATAAGAGGCCAACAAAGGCCAATACAATTCCAAAAGTATATAAAATCCCAAAGAAGTGATCCATCGAAACTCATGACCCGTCCAAACGTCTACATGACGTCGTCGGGTTGCCACTCACGGGCTAAGGTAGGCCCAACAGCCTCCTCCTGGCACTCCTCCTCAAGGGGGTAGCCTCCTGCACCTGGTCACCAACATACAAGCATCAAACACGACGGTTTGGCAAGAAATCATTTTAAGTGAAAGCATGTAAAACAAGGTTTAATCGAGAACATAAGGAAATACTTTACTGAACGTAAAACAATACTTACGAAACACTTTTCTAAATCAAAGACAAACTAACATGAATGCATAACATATATATCATGAATCGTAAATCCACGAAGAGCCCATCCTTTCTCTATCATTTATAATGAAAAGAGTAAGCACGCACGACAAGCACGAATATACATAATATAGCACGACACGATTCCCACAAATACGGGATTTCCGGCCGCGGAACCGGACACGCATGATGTGTAATAAATACACTACTAATCTGCAGTTAGTTCACATGTTTAAGGACCCCCAGACAGTGGATCAGACTGAAAGGGCGGTCCAAGCTCTGTGGTGTTCACTTGAGTTCATGAATGCACAAAACACGCTAAACACGATTCAAACATATCGAAAGTAAAAGAGGAAATCACTTGTCACGACAAGACGAGGCACGACTAGTAAAAATGCATAACATATATGCTCACAACTTATAGAAGTGATCCCCATTTAATACTTGAAACACATCTTAGAACGAGCTTGCAAAACTTGATTTCAAAACGAGTACACGATGTAACTTGCGGTCTTAAATCAACGCTCAAAACACGATAATTTTATCAAGTACATACTTAGGCTATTCATTGACCATTGGTTGATTGGAACTCTATGTTTGAAATACAAGGATTGGTGTCCCCGAAGTTAGTGCATAGCATGGAGTTCCATTCACACAATGTCTATTTAAAGTCCTTAATATAGCCTAGTTTTCAAATTTTAAAAGAAAATGCAAATGGGCAAAACTCATCTTAATCAGGGGAAATTTCAGTGTGCCCGGTCGACCTGGCCCTTGGCCGGTCGACCGCGTACACTGTGAGCCCGGTCCACCGGGCAAGTCCCGGTCGACTCAGAGTTGTAAAATAAATTCGATGAACAGTATTTTGGTCAGGTTCCAGAGAACCTGACCCTGTGTCGCCGGTCGACCGCGCCCCTGGCCGGTCGACCGCGTGAACTGCAGGAACAGTAATTCCCGCAGTGCAGCAGGTCATCCAACTGGGACCAATCCCAGTGTCCCCGGTCGACCGCGCCCCTTGGCCGGTCGACCGCGTGAACTGCGGAAATCAGAACCCAGTTCTGATTTCTGCAATGCGCTGGTCCATCTTTCCTTCCTTTCTTTCCTTTCTTTTCTACAATCTTCCCACCCTAATTAGCAAATTAAACACATGAATATACATGCTATCAAGGCTCACATTGGGGCATTCATTTCATACTTAACAAAGTCATTAACATAGCAACCCATTTCAAAACCCTTGAAACCCTTTCTTATCAAAACAAATCCAAACTTCAACAAAAGCAAGACTTGGTTAAAAGGTATGAAATCTGAAAGTTTGGAAAGCTATTAAACATGCTTGCATTTTCCAATGTAAGAACACAACATGAAAACCTAAATAAGCAAGACATTTGTACCAAATAACAAATCCATGAACACACATGCACAACAACTTAAATAGATCACTTGCCTTAGTCAATGAAAACAAGATTCTTCTTCAAGCACTCCTAATCAAAAGTCCAAGCCAAGAACTACAAAAGACCCATGAAATCCATTCAAAACTCACCCAAAAACACAACCAAGCAACCAATTTCGAAATAGGTGCTACAAGTTAGAAAAACATGATCTTTAGGAATAGAAGAAACTCCTTTAAAGAGATGGGTTGAAGCTCTTACCTAGAGGTGCCCAAACAAGAAATGAAGAAGAAAATGGAGATCTTTCTCACAAGGAAACTTCAAGAAAATGGTATAGATGGAAAGCTTGTCTTGAGAGGAAGAAGATGGTGGTTTTAGAATTTCATTTGGAGACTTATAGCTCTTGCATTCATGAAGAGAAGAAGAGGGGAAAAAGATGGTTTTCAGCCCTAGGTCAAGGGAAAGTGCAGAGATTTTGTTGTGGAAATGGGGAAAGGAAGAAGGGAAAGGACTTAAGTGCTTGCAAGTGGGCCCCTTAGGTGCAAATCTTGCATGAGTCAAAACATGGTCTTGTGGGCCTCAAATGAAGTCGACGAAGAAGGATAAAACGATCCTTGAAATATCTAGTTTCCAAAAAGTATATTTTTGACATGGTTTTGGGATCTCGAAAATCGTGTCCAGATTTGAGTGTGAAAAGGCTATTTTACCCTTTTGGCCAAAACTTCAGTTTCTAGGCTACAAACACAAATGAGCTAAACACGAAAGTTGCACATAATCATAAAACCAATCAAATGAAATGAAAATCACGATCAACACACAACCAAACACAATCTTCCCACGCTTGCACGTACACCCAGGCCTTCCTGAGTGAGCCTAGTAAACACTAAACGTTCTCGAACTCCCCAAAGCTGTAACCATGACTAAAACTAATCACATTCTAACCCACGATAACTAAACCCAATCAAGACTAAGCACACACTAAGCAAACACTATTGGGTTAAATCCTGGGTTAGGGTTTGACATCCTCCACCCCTTAGGATATTTGGTCCACCAAATAAATCAAATTTTTTTTACCTCAGGTAACAAGTGTGGGTATTTCCTCTGAACTTGATCTCTCAATTCCCAAGTGGCTTCTTCTGGTTCATGATTTTCCCAAAGTACCTTGACCCAATGAATTGTCCGATTTCTCAGCTCTTGCTCCTTGGTATCAATGATCTTGATCGGTCTTTTCACATAAGAAGCATCCTCTCGAATCTCCAAAGGCTCGTGCTGCAAAATGTGAGAAGGACTAGTCACATACTTCTTGAGCATGGAAACATGGAATACGTTGTGTACCCCGGAGAGTTCTGGCGGTTTAGCAAGAAATCAATTTAAGCTAGAGCATGAATAAGAATGTTTAATCGAAAACATATAAAACAATTTATTAAATCAAGAACGAATACTTGACTGAAGAACATTTCAGAATTTATGACAAACTAGCATGCTTACATAATATATCATGAATCGTAAATCCACAAAGAGCCCATCCTTTCTCTATCATTTGTATTGAAAAGAGTAAGCACACACGACAAGCACGAATAAACATAGTATAACACGACACGATTCCCACAAATACGGGATTCCGGCCGCGGAACCGGACACGCACGATGTGTAATAAATACACGACTAATCTGCAGTTAGTTCACATGTTTAAGGACCCCCAGACAGTGGATCAGACTGAAAGGGCAGTCCAAGCTCTGTGGTGTTCACTTGAGTTCATGAATGTACAAATCACGCAAAACACGATTCAAACATATCGAAATTAAAAGGGGAAATCACTTGTCACAACAAGACAAGGCACGACTAGCAAAATGCATAATATATATGCTCATAACTTAATAAGTGATCCCCATTTCATGCTTGAAACAAATCTTAGAACAAGCTTAAAAACTTGACTTCGAAGCGGGTACACGATATAACTTGCGGTATTAAACCAACGTTCAAAACACGATAATTTTATCAAGTACATGCTTAGGCTATTCATTGACCCTTGTGTGATTGGAACTCTATTATAAAAATATAAGGATCGGTGTCCCCGAAGTTGGTACATATTATGAAGTTCCATTCACACAATGTCAAATTAAAGTCCTTAATATAGCCTAGTTTTCAAATTTTAAAAAAATATGCAAATGGGTAAAAATCCTCCCAAAAAGGGGAAAATTCCAGTTGGGCCGGTCGACCTGGCTCTTGGCCGGTCGACCGCATACACAGTGAGCCCGGTCGATCGGCCAAGGCCCGGTCGACTTGCAGTTGTAAATTAAAATGGTGCACAGTGTTTTGGTCAGGTTCCAGGGAACCTGACCCTGTGTCGCCGGTCGACCGCGCCTCTTGGCCGGTCGATCGCGTGAACTGCAAAAACAGTAATTCCCGCAGTGCAGCAAGTCATCCAACTGGGACCAAACCCAGTGTGCCCAGTCGACCGCGCCCCTTGGCCGGTCGACCGCGTGAACTGCGGAAACAGAACCCAGTTCTGATTTCTGCAGTCAGTGGTCCATCCATTTCTTCCTTCTTTTTCTACATTCTTTCCAATCTGATTAGCAAATTTGATACATGAATATAACAAGCTATCAAGGCTCACATTGATGCATTATTTCAAACTTAATCAAGCCATTAACATAAAAACCCATTTCATAAACCTTCAATCCCATTCTTATCATAACAAATCCAAACTTCAAAAGGATAAGGCTTAATTAAAAATGATGAAATCTGAAAGTTTGGAAAGCTATTTGACATGCTTGCAATTTCTAAGGTAAAACCACAACATGAAAATCTAGTAAAACAAAGCATTAATACCAAATAACAATTCCATGAACACACATGCACAACAACTTAAAGAGATTACTTGCCTTAGCCAAATGCTAACAAAACTCTTCTTCAAGCACTCCTACTCAAGAGCCAAGCCAAGAACTACAAAAATCCCATGAAACCCATTCAAAAACTCACCCAAAAATGCAACCAAGCAACCCATTTTGAAATGGGTGTTGAAAGTTAGAAAAACATGATCTTTAGGAGTCAAAAGAACTCCATTGAAGAGATGGGTTGGAGCTCTTACCTAGAGATGCCCAAACAAGATGCAAAGAAGGAAATGGAGATCTTTCCCAATAAGAAACTTCAAGAAAATGGTAACAATGGAAAGCTTGGGATGAGAGGAAGAAGATGATGGTTTTGGAATCTCTTGTGGAGATCTCTAGCTCATGCTTTCAAGAGGAGAAGATGAAGAGGAAAGGAGGGTTTTTCAGCCCTAGGTCAAGAAAAGTGCTGGGATTTGTGGAATGAAGAGAAAAAGAGGGAAAGGGCTTAAGTGCTTGCAAGTGGGCCCTTTAAGTGCTAATCTTGCATAAGTAAAAACATGGTCTTGCGGGCCTCAAATGAAGTCGACGAAGAAGGATAAAACGATCCTTGAAATATCTAGTTTCCGAAAAATATATTTTTGACACGTTTTTGGGATCTCGAAAATTGTGTCCAGATTTAAGTGTGAAAAGGCTATTTTACCCTTTTTGGCCAAAATTTGAGTTTCTGGGCTACAAATACAGACGAGCTAAACACGAAAGTTGCACATAATCATAAAACCAATCAAATGAAATGAAATTCACGATTAAAACAAAAACCAAACACGATCTTCCCACGCTTGCACGTACACCCAGGCCTTCCTGAGTGTGTCTAGTTAACACTAAACGTTCTCAAAACTCCCCAAAGCTATAACCATGACTAAGACTAATCATACTCTAACCCACGGTAACTAAACCCGATTAAGACTAAGCACACACTAAGAAAACACTATTGGGTTAATCCTGGGTTGGGGTTTGACAACAACAGTCTTCCTGAGGGCCGCCCTCTCGCGGGTCTTTGCAAGCTCAGTCTCACTGAGCGAAGCCCTCTCGCGGGCCTTCACAAGCTTAGCCTTTGCCTTGGTTGCCCTCTCGTGGGCTGTTGAGAGCTCAGTCTCAAACCTGGTCGCCCTCTCGCGGGCCGATGTGAAATCAGCCTCGGAAGCTCTTCCAGCAGCTTCAAGAGCAACAATCTTTCTTTGAGCAACGGAGAGCTCTTTTTGCATACTCTCATTCTCCTGTTTCAACTGACTGTTATGACGGACCCTTGACAACAAGCATACGGACGCAGTAGAAGCCTGAAGCAATAAGGGACAGAGAAAATGAGAGTAAACATAAAAAAAAAAAAAAGAATGAAAGTCTGGAGAAAAGGGAAACATAAATCTTTACCTGAGCCAGACCTTCTAGAAAGGAGTCTATGACCCCTTCAGTGCCCAAAGTATTAATCTGCGTAACCTCAAGAGGAAACACAAATCTCCCGAGCTTTTCCCGGATCACCAGAGGATTGCCCAGCATAGGACCAGCCCAAGTCGGTGTCCCTGCAGAAGCTCCCGAGCGTGAAGGACACGAACGAGGGGTAGGAGGTATAGCTGGAGATGAAGACTCTGGAGTAGCAATCGAGGCCGAGGAGGCCGTTGGCTGGGAAGAAACAACAGTAGAGGCCGCCCGATGGGGACACACTCATGGCCCCGTTGAAGGAGTGGATGACAGAGAGCTCACCTTGATCACTGGTGAAGAATTCCCTCTTGAAGTGTCGTCTGTCCTTGCCACCTTGGAAGGAGGTGCATTCCTACTCGAAAGGCGAGCACCAATCACCTCTCTGTCTACTGCTGCAGATGCAAGAATATTACTTAGATACAGAATATCAATTAAACAGAAAAATTATTGTTGTACCTTTTCGTTTGGAAGAAGTCCCCAGAGAGGGTCCACCAGTCCTGACAAAGGAAGAAGGGTCAGGAGGGGGCCCGCTAATCCTACCACTCTCTTTGGGGAGGAGGATCCCCAAGTTTTTATCATGATGATCTCTCACAGCTTGCAGTTTTTGCTCCTGATCTTTAGAGAGCACTGGGAAATCTGCGAAAGAACAATGAGTATATATATATATGCATAAAAATAAAAAGAGTGGAGCAATTAATGACGTACTAAGTCTTTTCAAATCAGCCCATCGTACAGGCACCGAGGCCCGATCTATTTCAGAGGCCCACTCTCCACCAATGAAGAAGAAACGAGACTTCCAGCTATGGCAATTGGAATGCAATCCCGTGAGCAGCGTACCAACCCTCGGGGTAAGATAGTACCATCCCCTATTAGGGGCTGGGGACTCAATCAGATTATAAGCAACGTGAAATTCTACAGGAGAAGCGTCTTCATGATGTACCTTCCTCTACAATGCGAGAAAGCCGAGCAAAACTCTCCAGCCATTAGGCGCTAACCGCCCGGGAGTCATTGAGAAGTAATGGAGAATGTGGCACACGCAGGAGGACATGGCGAACCTCAGCCCGGCTTCAAGCATCTCCTCGTAAATGACAATGTCACTAGAGGAGTCGTTGCAAGCAGGCTCGTCAAGTTCAGCCCGGTAACACAGCACAGTGGGAGGAATATGATAAGAAACGGCAATCTTCGATATATCACCATCGGTGTTGAACATACTAAAAAGGGTGCTCACCTTGGATCCATCATCATCAACAATAACTTTTCCTCGATATCTTCTCCGACAGGAACGCAACGTCTTCTCGCGTGTCGCACCCACGCCCGCGGACGACAACGAGCCGGCGCCCACACGCACTACTCCTTCCGCACGGCCGCCCGGGGTACCCGTCGCTGCCGCAGTCCCCTGGCGCCCGACGCTGCTGCTGTCGTACGGGCTGCTGGAGCCTCGCTAGCGCCCGGCGCTGCTGCCATCGCGCGGGCTGCTGCTGCCTCGCCTGGCCGGACGCCCCGGCGCTGCTGCTGCCGCTCCAACGCTGGCCCCCACCGTGGCTGCCTCCTGACTGCCTACCTTGAAACCCGTCGCCTTCTGTACTCTGGAGCCTGGGGTTTCCATTTTAGCAAGAAGAGATTCAATACTTGTTTGTATGATTTTATTTCTTAGAAGGGGTTCTTATAGCCTAATAGTCTAGGGTTTTGCAGAGCAAGATGTGTCCAAAGCTAGGAGAACTCTTCCGGATACTTAGCAAGATATGTCCAAAGCCAGGAGGACTCTTCCGGATAAAGAAAAAAAAAAGGTTTTGGAAGAGAGAAAGAACTTGAAAATTTGAAATGTCCCCCTTTCAAAGTTTCTTTGAACGCGGTACATTGAGGGGCAAATGATGAGTTGGGCCCAAGTGACTTAATTCTTAATGGGTAAGGGACTAAATCTGTGAAGATCCGGTCCGTTGGAATCCGAGCCCAAGTCTACGAAGACTGCCACGTCAAGGTAACTGTTAGGGATTTTGTATATTGCAATTTGATGGATGCATTATCATTTTAATCATCATTTGAATTTTCACACATGCGTTGATTTAGAAAATGTTGAAATCTTGATTTACACATGCATTGTTTTTTAGACTTGTAGAACTATTGATTTATGCATGTTTTGTTTTTATTCTTAGATGCATTTAATTTGAAAAAGAAGTTTTATGAATCAAGCTAGCCTATGCTTTAAATCTTTCAAATCATTTGAGGCTTTTATGTTTCATGATTTTAAAAGCACTTAGATTGAATTAAAATCATGTTTCCAAGCTTGATTTAATGGCCCGAAGACCCCACAAGAAAATTACCTTTTAATATGCATTTTTGGGGTTTTTGGTCCCTGGGCGCAGGTCGACCCGCTGTGTGCTCGGTCGACCGAGCCCATGGACCCGGTCGACCGCGCACACTGCAGGTCGACCGGGCAAAGAGCCGTTGGGCTGCTTTTTCAAACGGTCAGATTTTTTACCGTTAAGGCCAGGTCGACCGGGCTATAGTGGGGGTCGACCGGGGACACGCCAGAACTCATTTTTTGAGTATAAAATTAGGTTCATTCCCTTGAAAAAGTTGTTGATTAAAGTTGAACATTTTAGTCTTCCTTGAGGTGTTTGGAGACAAAAGAAAGGGGATGAACTAAGAGAGATCAAGGGGTCTAATGGAAAGCTAAAGCTTGGATTAATGAAGTTAAATCTCTAAGTAAGTTTTACTTTTCATTATCATATGTTTCATGCTTTGTTTAAATTATTGGTAAATTAATTTTAGCATGTTAACTATGATGTGTTGAATCCATCACTTCTCTTAATCTTTGATTTAAGTTGGATTGGATTCTTCACCCTTGATTTCAAACCAAGTTTGTTTTAAAACTTTATAAAACATGTTTTTGTCAAATCCTTTGATTTCTTTTTATAGCATGTTTCATTTACTTGGTTGATTCGTATTTTTGTTTTCATTCAT
Source organism: Camphora micrantha (assembly GCA_003546025.1). NCBI lineage: Eukaryota > Viridiplantae > Streptophyta > Magnoliopsida > Laurales > Lauraceae > Camphora > Camphora micrantha. The sequence continues at coordinate 63,867 of QPKB01000095.1, read as the reverse complement.
TTGAACCTTAATTAAACTTTTGTTTTTGAAAACAACATTGCACATGCATCACATGTTTAGACATAATTAATTTCATACAACTTGTGAGCTTTTGATTTTCATATCATCAGCAAGTTAGTATTTTGTACATGTGATTTGCATTTCACTTCAATCAAATCTTTGTGTGCTTTAAACTTTAAAATGCATTAAGCATACATTAATTGAGCCTTCATTTTAAACTTGATTGAAGTTTTCACACACGCTTTTCATGAGCATTCATGTTAGCATTTCATAGAGTGTTGTGTGAGTTGAACTTAACTTTCTTATTCGTCTATTTTAGAGGCAATTAAATTGAGCTTTAATTGTAATATCTTAAAGTGTTTGTGTAGACACTTATTTGAGAAATCATCTCTTGTAAAGGTTATTGCTTAGCCTAAGAAAAGCATAGTGTAGAGGTTATTGCTTAGCCTAGAAAAGCACATTGATAGGTTGTTGTTTAGCCTAGAAAAACAACATTGTTAGGTTATTGCTTAGCCTTGGAAAGCATATTGTAGAGGTTATTGCTTAGCCTTTTTCAAAAGCATAAATAGTGGAAATCCGGTGGGGTGTTGGATCACAAGCCGGTAGTGGATGTAGGTATTGAGGCCGAACCACTATAAATCCTTGTGTAGTGGTGTTTGCTTTGTGGTGATTGTTTTGTTTAAGCTTCCGCATATTGTATGTTAATCATCACATGTGACTAGTTGATTGTTAAGAAATTAAAATTGGCCATAATTAATCATTAAGTGTAGATCACCCTATTCACCCCCTTCTAGGGTAAGGATCTCGGACTCACAGTAACCACGTCGCTTCGGAAATAGTCGTCAGTCTTTAACCTTCTTTTACCAAGTCCTGCGGAGAATATCTCACCTGCCTCGTCTATCAAGGGCAGTTCGAGGGACCCGTCGAAGTGGATAAAGCGTGGAGGCAAAGTCGTCCCCATCTGTTAGGGGAAGACTGTAAATAGAAGAGGCACTTTTTCTGTATTCTCTAAGTTTTGTAATCTCTACATATCGGAGAAGTAAAACAACCGGCAACCTTTGCCTTTCTGAAGTGGACGTAGGTCATATTGACCGAACCATTATAAATTCTCTCTCTTCTTTATTTACTGCACTAGCATTTATTACTTGACGGGTGGTGTCCGAAACCAATTTTTGGCATCATCACATATGAAGGTGCAGCATCTGGTTCGTGACAACAAGTAATCTCGGTGTGATGTGAGGGTGGAAGGGGCCAGATGGGTTCTTTAACCATGTTATATCAAAGCTTGGAGGATATGAATTTAGAGTTCCTATATACCAACTCAGGCAAAGAGATGTTGCTCCATCAAGCTCCGCAAAGAATTGTACCGAAGGGGATAGAGAGAGGGAGAGGGAGAGGGGGATATCTACTAGAGAGAAGGACCGCATCCCCCTACTCGAGAGAAAGGACAACGGTGTGCTGATGCGAATTGATAAGTCCTTATTAATGCACATTTTCATGGGTATTTTTAAAAAGTTTAAGGAGTTATCAAGCCAAGAAAGCCTCATTTAATGTCATATCGTAATTTTATGTATTTTTTATCCATTGTAGTGCATTTATGCATAATTTGCTAAAAAGCCATCATTTTTGCATACAATCATGTAACCTGCCATTTTTTTATTTTACTTTTGGAAAGACTTTCCAAATGTATTTTTCTCATGAAATAAATTAATCATCATTATTTTTTTAATTAAATCATGCGAAATTATGTGCATTCATGTCATCATTTCATTAGAGATGGGCCCGCAGTCATGCATTTGTGAATTAAGGGTAAATTTATCTTTTTACATGAAATTCACTTGTTGGCTTGCAGGAAATGACGAATTGGGTCCCATAACATAAGATTGAGGCAAAAAAAAGAAAATGAGAAGGAAAGAAAAAATGAAAAGAAAATTGGAAAAATCGGCATGAAAAGGGCCCACACATGGGACATCCAAGAGGGGGTCCACTTTCTTTGCACAAAATTTCAAGATAATCTTTGAAGTTAATTTGAAGAAATATATTAAGGAATGCAAAAAAGGAAGGCTACAAGAAAAGATCTTTTGTTTGTGAACAAAGAAATAAATATATATATATATATATATATACATGGAAAGCTTGGCATGTGCACGTCCATATCTCCATCCAAATATCTCTTGAAGTCAAAAGGGGGATTTCTTAAAAGAAGAAAAAGGAAAGAAAGCATGGCATGAAGGCAAAAATGAGAAGTCCAAGAACGTCATATCTTTTTGATGGCACACCCAACCACATTATGTGAGCCCCATATCAATTAAGTGAAGATTTGGTTTCTCTAACTTGTCTATCAAGAAAATCCAAAAGAAAGGAAAGGGGATGTTTTCAAAGAGAGAGAAAAAGGGAGATGAATGAGATCAGCTGGGCATGCAACCCAACCAGCAAGAATAACACACGATCATGGAGATTCTGGAGATCCCACCACTACATAAATTGAAGAACAAAGAAGGAAAGAAAAGAGGTTCCACTGATATAGAAACAGCCCTATGGGAGATTCAATGCATGCTTGAGAATTGCTTACCTCTCCCTCTAGAATTACATACCATCTCACCGTTTCTTGCCCTTCCATCTTAATTCGCCAAGGGAGTTCTAAAGGCCATGCCACCAACCTTGTGATTTCAACTAGGAAGAGGGATTCTCAACATCCTAGTATGTATTCTTGTTTTTCAATATTATATTCCTTGTAAAGAATTTTCATGCTAGTAAATAAAGTTGTTTCTTTTAATTTGTTTCTTGATTTTTTTATCTCTTAATATTAGATTTGTGATCCATGCAATAGGGTTAGTTCTTACTTTTGGTTAAATATTAATTTTTTAATTGGTTTGGAATAATTATTAACAACTCACCTTAGCATCCTCACAATATAACTTAATTTCTATAAATACATGGTATTTTTGGAGGCAATACATGGTGAAGTTGAAGAGAGTTGACCAAGAAAAGTTTAAGAACCCAACTCTGAAATTTATTTATTAAAAAGTGAGGATTTATCATTCTACAACCCAAGTTGAAGCATGGGACCCTAGGTTTGCACTTCAAATTTTTTTTGGGCCCAAGATTGGGAATGAGATTTTAAATAGCAACTCCCCACCTTTCAATTTTTTTTACCACCTTTGATTTATGCACACCATCTTTATTTTCTACATTTTTTTAGTTTCTGCACTTTATCTTTCTATCTTTACATCAATATGTTGGGATTTTGGTACTGCTAAAAGTGCATTAGTTTTCATGCATATTTTACATTTTTAAAGCATCTTAGAGTTGGTGTAGTTTATGTTAAATTCTGAAATCAGATTTGAAAGTCATGAGCTAAATATGTTTGGATTAGAAAATAGCCCTTTGAAATTTATTACACATCATCAAGACCGATTTTTAGAACTGTCTGTATAATTCATGTAGTTCATGTATGCAAACAAAAGAAAATAAAAATAATACTGTGCTGGAAGTATAGTGTAAATGTGAGAGAAGAAAAGTGCATACGTATGGCAATTCTGTTTCAACAACTAGAGATCCGGGCCTTACACTAAGCTTCTGGTCTGTCCGGTATTCAGACTGCCAGTACTCCTGTCTACAGAGAGATTACAAAGATGGTTTCCTTTTAGAAGGGAAGAAGGCGTCTTAGGGCGCCCTTTTCCCTTCTAGATGAGATTTTCCCTTTTGGTCCCTCCTCCCCTCTCGGGATCAGCACCCCTTCCTTATATAAGGCCCTTTGCACGTGCCTCTCTCTTTTTCCTTTCACCTGCCTTTGTCTATGGGCAAAAGCAGAATTCCCAGAGTCAGGTCCCTTTTCTTTTCTTTTCGCTGCCTCCGTCTATGGACGAATGCAAATTCCCAAAGTCGGGTCCCTTTTCTTTTCTTTCCCCTGCCTCCGTCTATGGATGAAGGCGGGGTTCCCAGAGTCGCGTCCCTTCTCTTTTCTTTCCCCTGCCTCCGTCTATGGACGAAGGTGGGGTTCCCAGAGTCGGGTCCCTTCCCTGCCTTGGTGATATAACTGTGGTGGGACGACTCATTCTCTCCTTTGGTTTGCCCGTTTGCTTTTGCAAATAGGCGGGGGACATTGTTTCGAAACCTGCCTTAGCCGATTCTATCGAGATAGGCCCTCCTTATAATCCCTCAAACGACTGTGGGCCTATGACCAATTATATTTTGGCTCGTAACTTTCGTCGTGCCTACATATTGCCTCCCCTCAATTAGTCAGGGAAGGTTTCAATTTTTGGGCGAAGGCTTCTGTGATTGGTTGAGGTTTTTTGGGTGGCGTTCTAGGGTTTATGACGTCCTAATTTTTTTTCTCCATTCTAGGCGGGGCCTCCTTGTCTTCCCGGGCTGCAATCCCCACTATTGGGCCAAATCTTCTGGAGCCGAACAATCATTCTCTTCTGGAGGAGACTCCTTGAGCGCGCCCTTTATCATTTTATCATACTCTGATGACGATGGAGGGATCTCCCGCTTCGTCTTCCTGCCCTGATTTTATCTTTGGGAATCGTCACTCGGATTCCATTTGTCATGGGAAGTCGGCTCCTCACAGCTCATCGTCCAGGGAGGGTTAATGCTTCTCTTACCCCCGAAGTCATCCATCTCGCATTTTTTTATTCCGGCGAGGCCTCGATTAGAGAGGAGGATTCTATTGACTTGGTGGAACTGCACGAATTAGACCGAAGTTTGCTGGTCGGTGGTGACAAACCTTCTCCCTCCACTTCCATGCGTAGGTGTTTCTTTTTTCCTTGCTCATTGGATGACCTGCCCTCTTCTTACGTGGGGGGTGGGGGGACTTCGCCCGCCTATCCAAACCCTCTTAGAGTCTTCCGAATGTGGCTTTCCTGGAGAGTTGAAGCCGAAGGGATGTCTGAATTCTGCGCCGGTTTGGGAGTGGTGGTCTCAGTTTGCGCTCTTCTTTTTCGAACCTCTGCTGAGGGATATCGGGATTTTTGGGGCCATTCAGGCCACAACCATTCCCTTCTATATCCTTCTTCATACTGTTAGAAAGGAATAGAAACCAGGATCTCTAGACATTACATACAGATTACCGCGGAAGTAATTTTCAAATAATATGATTAGATCATACCTACGAGATCTCTCTGATTTGATCTCGATTTTACAGCAACTCGAAAACCTCAAGATCTTCTACTGTATTCCTATATGCTCGAACTCGCACCAGGGAGTGGGCCTCTTCTGCGAATTCTCTTCTACTCTCTAAAATTGAGATTTCTCTCTTGTTATTCTTGTATTTTAACCTAGAGAGCAATAGCGCATATTTATAGGCTACAATAGGGACTTTAAGAAGGAAATAAATATAGGCTCCTTATGGAAATAGGAAACCCTAATTCAACCCAAATTAGAATCTTAGTTCCATAAATTACAATTCAGTCCACTACAAAATTGTAATTGCACTCCTGTCCTTATTCTCAAAATAATATTTCGAGCTTCTTGCTATTAAATGCTTATTAATCTCTCCACGTTGAGATATCAGATATCCATCGATTAAATAATTACTGACATCCATATTTAATCGATATCTTTATAATTCCTTGAGACCTTACACTTAACTTATTTGATATGTTGGACACAAAGTCCACATGCAGGGTTTGACATAATCAAAACTTAAAAGCTTCATTAAGGGGATATCATCAATCCCTATTACGGGACGTGGATTCCGTCAATAAACTAATATCCACCATACACGTATTGTAGTCATCCAATTCACTAAGATTATTGACCCATACAAGATCTTACTCCTTTGTAAATCAAAATGCTAAACACTAAATGTATGTGTCTATTATTTACATCGGGATTAAGAGTATAAGCACTCATAATAATCATTTGGGTGTTCATCATCTTATATAGTCAGTATAAAGATAATATACCCAAAAACACGGTCTAGTTCAATACACACATAGTGTACTAGCATAATGAGTCGAAACTATACTGTTTCCCGCAGCCAAGACAAGCCTGCTGAAACACCATGTTACAATCGTACTGATGGTGTGTCCAAATCCATCTAGATTGTGAACAACAACTTATATTCTATTAGAACCGACAAATAAGTCTTCCGTGTATAAGTAAAACTCTACACGCCAACTTGTCTACTTTGCAGAATAAAAGACACTCACATGCATAATAATTAATAATGCAACCATTTGCCCATATATAATTTCAGTTAGATGAGAAAACAAAATTTACTAAAAATGAATCAGTCATAGACAAATACATAAAGTATGTTTTTAGTATAAATTTCCAACACATATTTCTGGGACAATGTTAGGGACTTATTGTCCTGCTAGCAATACATGTCTTACCCCAGTGGGGGAACTTGGCCTTTTGCTTCTGGAGATTGAGGCCATTACTGGCTTGCCTATTTTGGGGGGTTTATACGAGAAGTACATCCCTTCTGAAGACGAGTTTGCTAGTATAAGAAGGGGTTCCCCGTAATTCGCCGCCACCCTAGATGTCTTATTTGATTATTACATAGACCAAGCTGTGTCTCGTTCTAAGAGGGATGTCCTTCATACCCATTGGTTGCATCGAGAAATTCCTTCTTCCATTCAATCCCTGTGTAATGATCCTTCCTTTCGTTGGCGAGGGAATGCTGCAGAGATGGAATGCTTTTTCTGCGAGAATCCTGATTCTCATTCCCTTCTGGAATACTTTCTTGTGGTTTGGCTTTATCGAGCGATCTTCCCTGGCCAGGACGGCTACAATGTTAGGGCTTCTTCACTTCTTCCAGCTTGTAAACTGGCGTGGGGAACCCGAACGACCCTTTGTCCTACTATGGTGGCAAAATTATGCCACGGTCTCCATGAAACTGTTGACCACATTATTGGGGGTGTTGATCCGAGCGGTCACTACCCGGGGCACTACTTCTACACTAGGTTTGTGTTCCATTGCTGGCGACCCAATTTTCGACTTCTGAATTGAAGTCCTTCAAAGGGTTCTCAGGTCCACGTTCCATCATCTGGGACAGTGAATCCTTTATAATCCAGGACCATTCCTGGTTATCCGGCTTTGATGATACTTCCCACTTCTGCGATGCCGAGAGGGTATGTTCCCCGGGACACTCTTTGATGCACGATTCTCAAGTGGAATGGCTTCTATGTGTGAGGCCTTCTACGTTGGTCTTCGATCTGTTCATGGCGATCTAGCTTCATCGAGCCTTATTGGACTAGTCATTTTGCTCGTCAACTTGGCTATACTAAAAGTAGAGTTGGATTGCTTCGTTCATTTTTTCACGGGGAGAGTTCTGTTTCAGAAGGGTAGAGAGCTTGGTGCGATTTCTCTGCCCTGCACACTCATGGCCTTTTCTTATATCCTTCATTAGTGGGGCTGAATATTGGAGACACTACGTCTTCCCATCTCCGGTGGTATGTTTTGCTAGGGAAGTACCTACGATTGGGTGAGGATCCGAATTTTATAAGTGGCATTAGTTGCCCTCGCATACTGGGAACAAAGATTTTGGCCAACAAAAGGAGCCAAAAGGCCACCAGCGTTAGCTTTCTAGGAGCACCTTTGGTGAAAAAGCGCCGGTCGTCTATGGCCGCTCCTAGGGGCTTGGCGGACCCTCCTTTTTCCCTTAGCGAGGCGCTCTCTCGGAGCTCTGCGGATCCTTCTGACGCAGTCGAGTGGACTAGTAGTGACTTACACACTCTGATGGATCCCGTGGGGTTGGTCGTCGATGTAGGAAGTAGGTGGGCCTCGTGGACAGATTTTCAAAACTTTTAACCCACTTGACTCAAGGATCAAGTGCCCATAAGGCCACAAATCATATCCAGGATGCAATCCCTCCATCTCATCAATCAAGTACAGTAATAAAACCTATCTAAAAGATAGAATAGCAGCCAACAAGCATCAATAAAAATCTACAACATGCAAGGAAGTATATTATACCTTTGGAGCTCGGCTGTGCTCTAATGGAGAAGTTGTGTCTTTCTTTGATGATGAAACTCTTTCAGGTATCAAATTGGAATCTCCAAGACCTTTTGATCTTCCACGCTATGACCCACTATCAGATCTCTTTTATCAAGAAGATTGGTGGAAACTTCAAGAAAAAATCCAACTCGAAACTCCAAGGAACTAGAAGAGAAAGAGATGAGAGAAAATTGTGCAACACTTGCACAAAAAGGAGGGCTGGGCGTGTTCTCTATGTTGGACGTCCAAGAGGGATTAATTCCCCTATTTATAGCACTTTAAGCCTCCTCTTTTCCAATTTGAAATAGAAGTTTAACTCCCATTACAAATTAGTAACTTTCTCCCTTTCTAATTGCTATAGAAGTCTCACTTCCACAACAATTAGTAGGTATGCTATTACTACTATTAGAAGTCCTACTACAAGTAGAAATAGTAACTTTCTAATTCCTTCCTTACGGAGTTCAAATATGATTAGTATTTTTCCAATAACTTGGACTAGCATGGAGACCACTAGGGATTCTATAGAAAGCTGGCTCCAACCGGGACACCGTGACCCCAAATCTCATGTGCAATCTGGGCCCACGGTTAATCACAAATAACACCACTATATTAATGGAATTGCACTCCGTCTTAAGAATATATTACAAAGAAGACCCTAAACTTCTCAATTACCACAAGTAGGCCCCTCTATCAATATCTATTGATCAATTGGATCAAACCTGCCCCTTCCAATCTTAAATCCACATCTTATTATCATTGAGCCCCAATTAATCACAGTGATCATCAGTACCATCCAATTAACTTTTAATCGAGATGGGTGCGCCCTTACTAATGACAAATCCATTAATTGGCACAAGGGGATATCGTAGATAGATTCCATCTTGACCATTAGATGTTCCTATAGTCCTACTACCACGTACCCAAGACACCGATGTGTTGACCTATAATTGGTCTCACTCATTGGTGAATCAAAGCAAATGAAAAGATAGAAACTTGAGTTCATCAATGTCTCAGGATTGAGAGCCTATTGCTAGGGAATTATGAGAGCAAACCTTAAAATCGAGACAGTATTCCATAAGGTGCTTCTCATGGTCATTCAATGCATCCAATGTACTAGCACCTTGATCCAAAATCTTATATTCTGATGATTGAGACAAATCACACTATCTCATAGTGATCAAAATGCTGCAACCTTATTAGATGAGATGCCTAGTCTCATCACTGGTTGTGAAGATATTTAAGTATAAGATTTGTGACACATGTCTCCTGTGTGTGGTTCTCATACTGTCAAATCCCAACCCAGGATTAACCCAATAGTATTTTCTTAGTGTGTGCTTAGTCCTAAGCGGGTTCAGTTACCGTGGGTTAGAATTCCATTAGTTTTAGTTCTGAACATAACTTTGGGGAGTTTTGAGAACGTTTAATGTTAACTAGACACACTCAGGAAGACCTGGGTGTACGTGCAAGCATGGGAAGATCGTGTTGAGTTTTGTGCTAATCATGAATTTCATTTCATTTAAATGGTTTTATGATTATTTACAACTTTTGTATTCAGCCCGCCTGCGTTTGAGGCCCGGAAACTCAAGTTTTTATCTAAAGGGTAAAATTGTCTTTTTACACCCAAATCTGGACACACTTTTCGAAATCTCAAAAACCGTGTCAAAAATATACTTTTCGGAAACTAGATTTTTCAAAGATCGTTTTGTCCTTCTTCGTCAACTTCATTTGAGGCCCGCAAGATCGTGTTTTTACTTATGCAAGAATTAGCACAAAAGGGGGTCCCACTTGCAAAGCACTTAAGCTACTTTCCCTTCTCTTCCTCTCCATTTCCCAATCTCTACAATTTTCTTGACCTAGGGCTAAAACCCTTTTTCCTCTTCACTTTCTCCTCTTGAATGCATGAGCTAGAGACCTCCAAAAGAAATTCCAAGACTATCATCTTCTTCCTCTCATCCCAAGCTTCCTATTGATGTTATTTTCCTTGGATTTCTAGTTGGACAAGCTCTCCATTTCCTTCCTTACTTCTTGTTTGGACACCTCTAGGTAAGAGCTCCAACCCACCACTTCAATGGAGTTCTTTTGACTCTTAAGGATCTTGTTTTTCTAACTTTCAATACCCATTTCGAAATGGGTTTCTTGTTTGCATTTTTGGGTGAGTTTTTGAATGGTTTTCATGGGGTTCTTGTAGCTCTTGGCTTAACTCTTGGGTAGGAGTTCTTGAAGGAGATTTTGTTAGCTTTTGGGCAAAGGCAAATAATCTATAGGTTTATTGTGCATGTGTGTTTATGGTTTTCACTATTTCTCTTGAAGTTCCATATGATTTGTCATTTAGTATTAATGTCATGTTTTGTTAGACTTAAATTTTCTGATTTCTACTCAAGTATATGTAAGGATGTTAAGTAACTTTCCAAGCTTTCAGATTTTCTATTTATATGTAAGCCTTACCCCTTTAGAAATTTGAGCTTGCTTTGATAAGATTGGGATTTGAATGATTATGATAATGGAATGAAGGATATGGGAATGTAAATTTGACCCCTTGGAGAGCATGGGGGGCTCAGGGGATTTCAGGTGGTCTAAGTGTAAGATGGAGGGAAGAATTGGCTTAAGAGCCATTTAGGAGAAGTGCAATTTCTGTACTCAGCAAGCACAGGCAGAAGACTGTTCGCTCGAGCAACCTCCGGGTTCGCACGAGCGACCAGGCCACTGCCTGGTCCGAGCAGAGGCAAAAGCCTGTTCGCTCGAGCGATCTTTGGGTTCGTTCGAGCGACCAGGTCACTGCCTGGTCTGAGCGCAGACAGAGGGTTGTCCGCTCGAGCGACCATTGGTTCGCTCGAGCGAACTATCTACTGTCTGGCCAGTTTCAAGACAGAACCTTGATCGTCCGAGCGACCTGATGGTTCGCTCAAGCAAACTGTCCAGACCGCTCGAGTGACCTGTCAAATCCCAGTTTTTGGAATTTTACTCCCCCTGCATACTTTTTAAAGATTGAAAACTAAGGCTATGTAAGAACTTTAAATCGACATTGTGTAAATGGGACTCTAGGATACGATTCAACTTCGGGGACACCAATCTTCTTATTTTAGCAATGGAGTCCCAATTACACAAGAGTCAATGAATGGCCTTAGCATATACTTGATGAAACTATCGTGTTTTGAACTTTGGTTTAATACAACAAGTAATATCATGTACTCGCTTTGAATTCAAGTTTTAAGCTCGTTCGAAGATTTGTTTCAAGTACCAAATGGGGATCACTTCTTAAGTTGTGAGCATATACATTATGCATTTTGCTAGTCGTGCCTTGTCTTGTTTTGATAAGTGATTTTCCCTTTTTTATTCCGACGTGTTTGGATTGTGTTTCACGTGTTTTGTGCATTCATGAACTCAAGTGATCACCATAGAGCTTGGACTGCCCTTTCAGTCTGATCCACTGGTCGGGGGTCCTTAAACATGTGGACTATCTGCAGATTAATCGTGTATTTTATTACACATAGTGCGTGTCCGGTCCCGTGGCCGGAATCCCGTATTAGTGGGAATCATGTCTTGTTATATTATATATATCGTGCTCGTCGTGCGTGCTTATTCTTTTCATTATAAACGATAGAGAAAGGATGGGCTCTTTGTGGATTTACGATTCATGATATATTATGTACGCATGCTAGTTTGTCACTAATTTTGAAATGTATCTCAGTCAAGTATTTATTTTAGGTTCAATGAATTGTTTTTACATGTTTTCGATTAAACAATCTTATTCATGCTCAGGCCTAAATTGATTACCTGCCAAACCGTTGTGTTTGATGCTTGTATTTTGGTGCCCAAGTTGGCGCTTCTGTTCTTTTGGAGGGTGGCAGCTCTCCCTTACCTCCTCTTGATGGTATATTGCCTGGCGAAGAAAGCAACGTGGATGGTACGAGGGAAGTTGTGCCAGAAGACCATCACGCTTACCTGGAGGGCGAAGGGGAGAGTTCTCCTTCTAGCTAGCCTTTCGTTACTCCGCAGTTGCCTTCAGGTCTCTACTTTCTCTCTTCTTTTTTTCTGTTTTCTTCTTCTATTCCCCTCCCTTTGTCGTTCCTTCCTTTATGTCATTTATTTAAGAAGGATAGAAAGGAGGGAGCTAGTGCTTTGTCCCGCTTGCTTCCTTTGTCTATATATGTGCTTTGCTCATATGGTGGTGTGACTGATTTTTTTTTATCATTAGGTGAAAGGGCAACAGATCCTCCGGTCCAGACCCAATCTTCGGGCTCCTAGACCCCTGTTCCTCGTCCGGCCTTTGGTCTAGTTTCTTTGATTGCTGGGGAAAGTGTTCCGATGGAGGTTTCCAACGCCCCGATTCCACTGGCTAGGCCTTGCGCAGGGGAGGGGGTCTCTTCTATTCCCTCTTTTTTTGGCGATCCTTGTTACGATCTAGCGCTTTCCTCCTTTGGGAGGGGTTCTCCTGCTGTTGTTCGTCGATTGTCAGTGGCCGTTGGTGTTCTCCGATCTTTCTTAGACGTGACACGTCGATCTCCTTTGTTGAAGTTAGCAGAGGATTTAGCCTATTATGAAGGGATTGTGGCTTCTTTGCTTCAGATGGTGCAGTCTTCTGGGGAATCCCTTTCTTCAATTGGTTCTAAGGTAGCGCATATCTTGGTTTTGTGTGCTGAACTCACACCCCTCAGAAAGGGTCCTGCATTGGCCGTAGTTAAGCCCCTTTTTCTTGCCAGAAGGGGGGACCTTAAAGTCTGAATATGCCGCTGTTTGTGATCGGGTAGCTGTAGGTACCCCGTAATTAGAATCCCCCTCGCAGGATCTTAATCAAAAGTGGTATTGTCTCAACGAAGTTGTTAAATCAGAGAGGGATTTGGTGTCTCAGCTGGAATGCCTGCGATCTCGCCGCATGGTCGTAGAAAAGGAGGTCGTCGATCTTGTTGTATTGGCGAAAGATCAGCGGTGTTCTTTGGAGATTGATTCTTCTAAGATGAACGGGCTCGAGCAATCTCTGAGTTTAGTTGATGCTGATTTGCATAAGATATCTTCAGACCCTGCTTCTGTTGATGAAGTCAGGGCTAGTTATACCTCCTCTGTAGAATCTAAGGCTCGTGGTTGTATTGAGGATGTATAGTTTTCCTTACAAGAATTGAAGTAATGAAGGAAAATTTTAGTTTAGTCCTTGTATATTCCCTTCTACTTCTGGTTTTTTTTTTTTTTTTTTTTTTTTTTTTTTTTTTTTTTTTTTGTGTGTGTGGGTGTGGGTGTGATACAACCGTAGTTTCTTGTTTTGGTTACCAGTGTAACTCTCCGTTCTGCCTCCACAGTTGACGCGGCCACTGAATGCTAGAATTGTTAATAGTTGTCCTATTAGGTATATGCCCCCAGGGTCGGGCGCGTGACTCTTGCCACTGCAGAGTGTTGCCGCTCGTCCTTGTGGGTCCTACCTTCGTAGGGTAGGACGCTCAACCCGTGCCACTACATAGTTCGCTGGCTCTGCCTTTGCCTCTACAGAGTTCATAGACTAATGACCCCTGCCTCTGCGGAGTTCGCAGGCTAATGACCCCTGCCTCTGCAGAGTTCTCCTCATAAAAAGAACTCTGCGTAGTTCGCAGGATCTAGTGTGCCATGCCTTCGTTGGGTCGGTCGTTCGGCTCGTGCCTCTGCGTAGTTCGTGGGCTTTGCCTCCACCTCTGCAGAGTTCGCATACTGATTACCATGGCCTCTGCGGAGTTCACAAGCTGATTGTCGCAACCCCAGACCGAGACCTGGGCCCGCAATGTTGATTAATGAAATAAATTTGAAATTTCCCACATGTTTCCGCAGTAAGGATCCCAAAGCACGGGAGAACTAACTCACATGATCAAGTATGCGGAAACGTGCAACAAATCACATCGTGTCTAGACATAAATAAAATTATTCAAGTGCATAAATAAATAGAACCAAGACCAAGATATCAGAAAAGGATTTATAACAAAGCATTCCCAACATAATTCAAGTTGAAGGTTAACCAAAAGTAAGTTAAGTTGTTACAATCCCAAAATAAGAGGCCAACAAAGGCCAATATAGTTCCAAAAGTTTAACAATAACCCAAGACATGTGAAACAAATTTCAAGTTCCCACCCGACGTCTAGATGACGTCGTCGGGTTGCCACTCACGAGCTGGGGGTGGCTGAAAAGCCTCCTCCTGATGCTCCTCCTCAAAGGCAACGTCTCCTGCACCTGGGCACCAAAATAACAAGTGTCAAACACGACAGTTTGGCAGGTAATCAATTTAGGCATGAGCATGGGCATGGAATCATAAATGTTTAAATAAAACATACTAAAATCATTTGCTGAATTTGAAATAATTACTTGGCTAAGGTACCTTTCAAGATAAGAGCAAACTAACATGAATACTTAATTTATATCATGAATAGTAAATCCACAAGAGCCCATCCTTTCTCTATCATATAAAATGAAAAGAGCAAGCACACACAACAAGCACGATAAACAAAACACGATTCCCACATATACGGGGATTCCGGCCACGGAATAGGACACGCACAATGTGTAATAAAATACACGACCAATCTGCAGATAGTCCACATGTTTAAGGACCCCCAGACAATGGATCAGACTGAAACGGCAGTCCAAGCTCAGCGGTGTTCACTTGGATTCATGAATGTACAAATTACGTGAAACACGGTCTAAACACATCGAGATAAAAGGGAAAAATCACTTATCAAAACAAGATAAGGCACGACTAGCAAAAGGCATAATTATTTGCACACGAACTAGGATAAAAATTCAAAATTGGAAATCTTGACAAGTCGCTCGAGCGGTCTGGACAATTCACTCGAACGAGACAGTTCGCTCAAGCGAACCACAAGGGTCGCTCGGGCGAACAACTCTCTGTCCTGTTTCTGATCAGGCAGTGGACATTTCGCTCTAGTGGACCCAAGGGTTGCTCGAGCAGACTGTTCTCTGTCTGCGCCCGGACCAGGTAGTGGCCTGGTCGCTCGAGTGAACCCAGGGGTCGCTCAAGCGAATAGGCTTCTGCCTGTACTCGCTGAGTACAGAAACTACACTTTTCTTGTGTGATTTCTGATTCATTCATTCCCCTCTTCTCATCCTTAAGACTCCTGCAACCCCCTGAGCCTCCATGCTCTCCACGGGTTCATCCCACACATCTTCTAATCATTCAATCCACAGTTAAACCAATAATTTCTATTCAAAACTTCAAAATCATTTGATAAGCTAAACAAAACATATACTTGTAATCCTAAACAGAAACTTGGTAGATCATTAACATCAATACTTGTCAAAAAATGGAACTAGGAAACAAGAGTCTAAAATTACAAAATCTGAAGACTTAGCAATACAAATTTGGTTGCACTTTGAAAATAGAAATGCAATTTATACGGGCATGCAACCATAAGCCTATAGAGATTACTTGCCTTTGCCCAAATGCCACACAAACACTTCCTCAAAGATCCTATCCAATAGCTGAACGAAGAAGCTACAAGAACCCCATGAAAATCATTCAAAATTCAACAAGAAAATTGAAAGCAAGGAACCCAATTTGAAAATGGGTTTGCATGTTGGAAAAACAAGATTTTTAGGAGTTAAAAAGAATCCATTGAAGAGGTGGGTTGAAGCTCTTACCTAGAGATGTTCCAACAAGAAGCAAGAGAGAAAAAGAGGTGGTTGTCCAGTTAAAACACTAAGAAAATCACAGCAATAAAAAGCTTGAGATGGGAGGAAGAAGGCTATGTGCTCAGATTTTCATTTGGGAATCTCTATCTATAACATGCAAGGGGAAAAAGATGGAGGGGAAGGGAGTTTCTTCTCAACTAAAATTACAGGAATTTCCAGGGATGAGTTCTGAAACATAGTGGAGGGGGAGGGAGTTTTTGAGTTAAGTGATGAGTGGGCCCCACAATGCATTAAAACTTGAAATACCTAAAACATGATCTTACGGGCCCCGGCTGAAATCATCGAAGAAGGATAAAATTATCCTTGCAAAATCTAGTTTTCAAAAAGTATAACTTTGATGTGGTTTTGCGATTTCAAAATTTGTGTCAGATTTAAGTGTGAAAAGACAATTTTACCCCTTTTGGGCCAAAACTTGGATTTTTTTGGGGCTTCAAACACAGACGGTTCAAAAATGAAAGTAGTAAAGAATAATAAAACCATTCAAATGAGATTAAAGTCATAATAAAATGGAAACCAATACGATCCTCCCATGCTTGCACGTACACTCAAGCCTTCTTCGAGCCTAAGCGTTGGAAAATCCGATGTTTTCGCTATTAATTCCATAACCGGGAGTTGTATTTGTGGACCGTCGGTTCCTACAAGTTACTCTACCCTCGAGTGAAGTGCTTGTGCCGATTTTCGATTTTTCCTGGGGCCGTGTCCCATTTCGAACCCCCGGTGGGCCGTTTTCGAGCGTAAGTGTTGGGAAATCCAATGTTTTCGCTTCTATTTCTCAAACCGGGAGTCCTATTTGCGAACCGTAAGTTCCTACAAGTTACCCTACCCTCGAGTGAAGTGCTCGTGCCGATTTTCAATTTTTCCGGGGTCCTTTCGCTGTTTCGGACCCTCGGCGGGCCATTTTCGAGCCTAAGTGTTGAAAAATCCGATGTTTTCGCCGCTAATTCTCTAACCAGGAGTCCTATTTACAAACCGTCTGTTCCCTCAAGTTACCGTACCATCGAGCGAAGTGCTCGCATTGGTTTCCGATTTTGCCAGGTGCTGTTTCCCGTTCCGGACCCCCGGCGGGCCGTTTTCGAGACTAACTGTCTGAAAATCCGATGTTTTCAATTCTAATTCTCAAACTGGGAGTCTTATTTGCAAACCGTTAATTCCTACAGGTTATTCTACCCTTGAGTGAAGTGCTCATGCCGGTTTCCGATACTTCCAAAGGCCTTTTCCTGTTCCGGAACTTGGCGGGCTGTTTTCGAGCCTTAATGTTGGAAAATCCGATGTTTTCATTTCTAATTCTCTAACAGGGAGTGCTATTTGCGAACCGTCTGTTCCCACATGTTACTTTACCCTCGACAGAAGTGCTCGTGTTAGTTTTCATTTTTTTTGGTGCCATTTCCCGTTCCGGAACTCCAGCGTGCCGTTTTCGAGCCTAAGTGTTGGAAAATCCGATGTTTTCGTTTCTAATTCTGTAACCGGGAGTCCTATTTGTGAACTGTTAGTTCCTAAAAGTTTTTCTACCTCGAGCAAAGTGCTCGTGCCGGTTTCTGATTTTTCCTGGTGCCGTTTCCCATTCCGGACCCCTGGCGGGCCGTTTTCGAGCCTTAGTGTTGGAATATCCGAGATTTTCACTTCTAATTCTCAAATCGGGAGTTCTATTTGCGAACCGTCAGTTCCCACAAGTCAGTCTACCCTCGAGCGAAGTGCTCATGCCAGTTTTTAATTTTTTCGGGGGCTGTTTCCCATTCCGGACCCCCGGCGAGCTGTTTTAGAGTCTACGTGTTGGAAAATCCGATATTTTCGCTTCTAACTTTTGAACCGGGTGTCCTATTTGCGAACCGTCAGTTCCCAGAAATTACTCTACCGTCAAGCGAAGTGCTCGTGCCGGTTTATGATTTTTCCGGCGGCTGTTTCCCATTCCGGACCCCCGACAGGCCGTTTTCAAGCCTAAGTGTTGGAAAATCCATTGTTTTTGCTTCTAATTCTCGAACCTGTAGTCCTATTTGTGAACCGTCAGTTCCTATAAGTTACTTAACCCTCGAGAGAAGTGCTCGTGCCGGTTTCCTCTTTTCTCGGGGGCCTTCTCCCCATCCGGAACCCCGGCGGGCCATTTTTGTAACTAAGTGTTGGGAAATCTGATGTTTTCGCTCTTATTTTTCAAATCGAGAGTCTTATTTGCGAACCGTAAGTTCCTACAAGTTACCCTACCCTCGAGTGAAGTGCTCGTGCCGGTTTCCGATTTTTCTGGGGTCCTTTCGCCGTTTCGGACCCTCGGCGGGCCATTTTCGAGCCTAAGTGTTGAAAAATTCAATGTTTTCGCCACTAATTCTCTAACCATGAGTCCTATTTAAGAACTGTTTGTTCCCTCAAGTTACTGTACCCTCGAGTGAAGTGCTTGTGTTGGTTTCCGATTTTGCCAGGTGTTGTTTCCCGTTCCGGACCCTCACAGGCTGTTTTCGAGACTAAGTGTTTGAAAATCCGATATTTTCGATTCTAATTCTCAAACTGGGAGTCTTATTTGCAAACCGTCAGTTCCTACAAGTTATTCTACCCTTGAGCGAAGTGCTCATGCCAGTTTCTAATTTTTCCAAGGGCCTTTTCCTGTTCCGGAACCCGGCAGGCTGTTTTCGAGCCTTAGTGTTGGAAAATATGATGTTTTCATTTCTAATTCTCTAACCGGGAGTCCTATTTGTGAACCGTCTGTTCCCATAAGTTACTTTACCCTCGACGAAAGTGCTCGTGTCAGTTTTCATTTTTTTCGGGCGCTGTTTCCCGTTCCGGACCTCCGGCGGGCCGTTTTCAAGCCTAAGTGCTGGAAAATCTGATGTTTTCGTTTCTAATTCTGTAACCGGGAGTCCTATCTGTGAACTGTCAGTTCCTAAAAGTTTCTCTACCTCTAGCGAAGTGCTCGTGCCGATTTCTGTTTTTTCCGTGTGCCGTTTCCCATTCCCGACCCCTGGTGGGCTGTTTTCGAGCCTTGCCGTTGGAAAATCCGAGGTTTTCGCTTCTAATGCTCAAACCGGAAGTCCTATTTGGGAACCGTCAATTCCCACAAGTCAGTCTACCCTTAAGCGAAGTGCTCATGCCGGTTTTAAATTTTTCCGGGGGCCGTTTCCCATTCCGGACCCCCGGCGAACCCTTTTTGAGTCTATGTGTTGGAAAATCTGATGTTTTCGCTTCTAATTCTCTAACTGGGAGTCCTATTTGCGAACCATCAATTCCCAGAAGTTAAAATCTGATGTTTTCGCTTCTAATTCTCTAACTGTTTCCCATTCCGGACCCCCGGCGAACCTCGCTCTGATACCAATTGTTAGAATCACACGATCACTGAGAGGGGGGGGGGTGAATCAGTGATGTCTCAATACTTTTTACTTGAATATAAAGTAAGTCCAACTAAACAAAGCAGTAAAACAAAAATCAAGCAACCACAAGAACACAAGGTTTTAATGTGGTTCACCCAAAGGCTACGTCCATGGTGTAACGACTACCCGGACACCAATCCGAGGCTAGTCTTACTGATTATTTTTGAAGCTTCAACTTCAAGAAGCACTCACCCCTGATTCAGATAGCACCCATTATCTAGGAAGCAACAACTCCCTTTACAATTTGTCTGCACCAACATACAGGATCACCAAACCTCAATACCAAGCACCCACTTGATATTTTACAATGATTAGAGAAAAACCCTTTACAGAAATTAATCTCTCACTCTCAATCCCATACAATCAGACTCTTGATAAATATGAATTGAGAGACACTTATCTGAAAAAACTACTGATGAAGAACCATCTTCATGATGCAGAGTTTCTTCTTTACTTGCTGTAAAGAAATCACAGCAGTAACTCCTTGCAAGCTCACACACCCTCACGAATCTCTCTCTTTCTGTATGTCTTTCTGTGTTTGTTCTATGTTTGTTCAACGATCCCTAGCATGCCCTTTTATAGGATTTTTCCAACCCTAATTTGTGATTGCAAAAGGACTAGGAGATGTTTTGGAAGCTCCTGCAAGGATTGAAAGTGCTCCCCTGTTTTTTCTTGTGCAAGTTTCTGTTTTGAGCACTCCTACAAGGATTAGAAGAGATCCCTTGTTTTCCCTCGCGTCTTTATGTTTTGAGCTCCGCGCTTGACCGACCTTGGTGCTTGAACGAGCTTTGTGCTTTACCGAGCTGCTCAGTGCTTGAACGAGCTTTTGTGCTTTACCGAGCTGCTCAGTGCTTGAACGAGCTTTTGCGCTTTACCGAGCTGCTCAGTGCTTGACAGACTTTACCGGGCTCAACGCTTGATGCTTTAAACGGGCTTGACGCTTGATGCTTGACGCTTGAAGCTTTGCTGAACTGAGCTGTCATGGCCGGGATCAGTGCTTTACCGAGTTCAGCGCTTGATTCTTCTTTGAGCTCTGCGCTTCGTCGAACTGAGCTGTCATGTTCGAGCTCCGATTTTACCGATCTCTTTGCTTTTACCGATTTCCTTGTTTTTACCGATCTCCTTTGTTTTGTTACCGTAACTGCACTAAGGCATTCTGTGCTGAGCTGAGGCATCCTTTGCTGTGCCGAGCTGAGGCATTCTGTACGGTGCTTGTGTGACAATGTGTTGACAATAATTCCAACACAAAATACCGAACTTCAAACATCAAACTCTCTTCAGAATCCAACAATAACACTATGCAGAATCAATTCCAACAGATGATGCAAGCTATGCTAGATCAACAGCGTCAGGCTAATGAGAATCAAGCCAGATTGCAAGAACAGATGTTGAAAAAGGATGAAGACCATGCGAGGGAGTTAGCAGACATGCAGAGGCAGTTATTGGAGGTCTTACAGAGGAGACCTGAGCCTGTGTAAGCCCAACCAGTCATTGTTATCAATCAGAGGGAGCATGACCCTAATGCACTGTTTGAGAAGTTTAGGAAGAGAGGTCCAAAAGAATTTCTTGGATTAGAGGACTTACTAGCAGCAGATGATTGGCTGGAGCACACGGAGAACATCTTCGAGATCTTCTAGTGCACCGGAGGAGAACGGGTCAAGCTAGCAACATCTCTCTTCATCGGTTCAGCAGACATTTGGTGGAAGACAGTGAGAGAAGAGTACAGACACATGGCAGATGTAGTGGCATGGGCTAGTTTCAAGAGGTAATTTGGAGACAAGTATGTGCCTACACACATCAAGAGGTATAAGGCAGTGGAGTTCCAACAGCTTGTCCAAAGCAATATGTCAGTCCTCGAATACCTCACCAAATTCGAGAGATTGTCAAGATATGCTCCTAAACTAGTGGATACGGTTGAGAGGAAGATAGCTAAGTTCCTTGAAAGACTGAATCCCATCATTGAGAGGGATGCAACCGGGGTTATACCACCTACAACCTTCGAAGATGCAGTCAAGAGGGCTTACAAGTTTGAGAATTTTCACCACAAGATCCTTAGACTCCAAGGCAAAGGACAACAGCTGAAACAGAACAACCAGCAGAGAAACCACCAGCACAAGAGGCAGAGGCAAAAGCAGAACGTGCAGAATCCCTTAGTGTGTACACATTGTGGGAAGAACCATGAGAGTGCCTAGTGCCGTACCATCACGGGGGCATTCTTTAGATGTGGTTCCATGACCCATCAGATGAGGGAATGTCCAAGGCAGAACAGGCAGAATCAGCAGCAGCAAGGGTGTCGCGACCCCGGACCGGGTCATCGGGCCTAATCCGGGATCGGGACTAATTGTTGTGATGTATGTATGATTTAAAACCCAAAACGTATACGAGTCTACCAAAGAGTACCACTCGTACATGCGATTTCCCACAGGTGTCCGCGGTGAGGATATCACATCAACATGAATATTTCTTTTATGTGTGGAAGCGTGTAGCAAATCTGTTTCATACATTCATGTCCAAGTTAACAAGATTAACACATGTTTAATACTAGTATCAAAATGAGCAATGATCATTAAGCTATAAACCCAAAAGAAAGTTAAGGTTTACAACAATATAGTTTAATTACATTGTTCCCAAAAATAGAGGCCAACAAAGGCCAATATGAATAAAGTAACAAGTTCCCCAAAAGAATGGTTAGTTTCTATTCCCAAAATGTTTCGCCACTCGGCAACCGAATGTCTAAACGACATCATCGGCGTGCCACTCAACTAGACGCTGCGGTTCGCTGACCGCCTCCTCAAGCTCCTCCTCGGGGAGACCAACAACGGGACCTGAGTACCAAAGCAAAGGGTCAAACACGACGGTTTGACAAACATGTGAAAAGGCATAACAATAAAGAAATTACCTTGGAAAATATTTAAACCTGTCAAAGCAATAGTTTCATAAAACGAGAGAATCATTTATCCAAATACATGTGCAATATAAAACATGTAAGGTATCCAAGGAAACGGGAAACAACAAGATGGCAACCACACATAGCTAAGTCCTCTATCACTGAAGTGACATGAGCATATCGGGATGTTGTCTCAGTCACCGAAGTGAGGAGATGCAACATAAGTAACATATACATAATATAATACGGGACGGGACCACGGTAGCGAACCGGGTATCGGGACAAGACCACGGTAATAACCGGGTAGCGGGATCCAAACTGCAGCTGGCGGGACGGGAAAGGGTCTCCAAGTCGGTGGATCAGACCGTCAAGGAAAGCCAAGCTTAGTGGTGCCGACTCATAGGTCAAATCATGTAAAACAAGACAAGTACAAATCATATGTAATGCACTTAGATAAACGGGCGGGACGGGGTGCTCAAAAGCACTAATTTCATTTTCAAACGGGAAGTGCATATAGAGGCTAGCAAAAGATCTAGTTGCAAATTCAATGTTTTCGGGAATGATAAATCACATTTCTTGAAATTCGGGACAAGTATCGGGATTCGATATAAATCAAGTGAATAAGGACCCCGTATGTCGATTGTAATGATCACTTGATACTCCTTGAGTTTGGAGACATTCCGGGCTCTTTATGCACCTTAGGTATTCAAACTTTAATCGAATTTTAAATAAACAAAACATAATAGAGATGGGATCCTAAGCACAATATTAATCTAGTAGTACCTTACAACCTACTCAGTCATCGAAAGGACAACGGATTTGCGATACCCAAACAAACCAATTTCGCGTTTAGATAAAAGAAAGGATATCCCGTCGTTCTGTACCGTTCAAGATTGAATTAGGTTAAGTACCGATACAACCGGATTAACCATGAGAGAATGTCGGTTCAACCATCCTCACAAGAAGTCAAACGGGTCCACAAAAGGATCACTAAGTTCCACTTAAAGTCCATCTAACATAGGGCAAAAATCCATTTTTTAGCAGGGTTTCTAGTTGGGCAGGTCGACCTGGCCCTTGGCCGGTCGACCCAGTACACTGTGGGCTCGGTCGACAGGCCAAGGGCCAGGTCGACCAGGAGTTGTAAATAAAAAATGCAGGAATAGTGTTTTGGTCAAGTTCCAGAGAACCTGACCATGTGTCGCCGGTCGACCGCGCCCCTTGGCTGGTTGACCGCGTGAACTGCGTAACAGGAGTTCCCGCAGTGCAGCAGGTCATCCAACAGGGGACCTGATCCAGTGTGCCCGGTCGACTGCGCCCCTTGGCCGGTCGACCGCGTGAACTACGTAACAGAACCCAGGTTCTGTTACAGCAGTTCAATGGTTCTTTCCATTTCCTATCTTTTTCTCTTCCTTTCTTAAACCTGATGAACAATCCAAAACATGGATTGGACAAGCTAACAAGAACCAATATGAGCATTTATTTCAAATCTAAACAAGCCATTAATATCACAAAATATTAGGTGAAAACATAAATGCATTTCATCAAAACTCATTCAAAGATAAAAATATCAAATCATCCACTTGCCTTGGGTCTTAAATCAAAGGAAATCAAGCTCCTAAGCACCCTTGCAAGCCAAGAACACAAACTCTATAAAAAACCCCAAAACAAACCCTAAAATGGGTCAAAACAATGAAGGAGAAGAGAAAGCTTTCAATAATGAAAATGTAGCTTCTCTAAGGCTAAAAGAACACTAATCTAGAAGATTAGGGAGAGAGCTTACCAATAGGTGCTCCAAATGAGCAAAGCAAGCTAAAAGAGGATCTTAGAGAGATGAGATTCCTTCACAAATGGTACCAATGGGAAGCTCTTGAAGCTGTGAAGAAGATGGTGAAACCCTTATAGATGTTGGTGCAAGTTTGGTGATGCTTGATGAAGGAAAAGCAAGAAGAAGAAGAGAAAAGCCAAGCAAACCCTAGGCTCAAGGTGGCTGTGCTGGAAAAAGAGAAAGGAAAAAGGGGAGATGGGTTCTTGTTGCCAATGGAAATGGGCTCCACCACTTAAGAACTTTGAAAGGCTGAAATAGTGGTTTTCGGGACTTCGGATGAAATCGACGAAGAAGGAAGAAATGATCGTCGAAATATCTAGTTTCCAAAAAGTAAATGTTTCGCGGGTTTCGAAAATAACAATAATTTGGTACAGATTTGGATGTAAAAGTACTGTTTTGCCCTTGAAGCTAGAAAAGTCAAGTTTCGGGGTTTCGAATGGGAACGGGATCAACATGAAAGTCGAAGGTATTAACGAGATAAACAAAGCGGGATAAAATACAAACCAAGAAAACCAAGATAAAACCCCAAGTACACGTAAAGTCATAAACAAGGAACCCTCAAAGGGCCCCACTAATTCCAAAGGCACTCAAAATTCCCAAAGCTATTACAAAGCTATTCTAGACCACCTAAACCAAAATCAACTAGACCAAATCAAGACTAACACACAACTTAGTCAACACTAATCGAGGTCACTCGGGTTGGGGTCTCACAAAGGGGTACAACGTCCAGCACCACCTCAGAATGGGATAGTTGTGCAGAACCAAGCTAGACCCCTTCAGCAACAGGCACCACAGCAGCTGTACAGACCGCAGTAGCAGCAGCAAGCCCGTCAGCAAGAGCAGAATCAGAACCAACGTGCTCCACAACAGAATAGGAATGCATAGCAAGGCAGGCCACATCAGGCTCAGAACAGGCCACAACAGAGAGGGCAAGTCTATGCTAT
Organism: Camphora micrantha; assembly: GCA_003546025.1. Classification (NCBI taxonomy): domain Eukaryota; kingdom Viridiplantae; phylum Streptophyta; class Magnoliopsida; order Laurales; family Lauraceae; genus Camphora; species Camphora micrantha. The sequence continues at coordinate 39,252 of QPKB01000095.1, read as the reverse complement.
CAACAGAGCTGATGCAGAGGCAGCAGGAGATGTTGTGGAAGGTACACTCCCTGTTTGTGGATTCTAAGCTAGGGTTTTGTTTGACCCTAGCTCTACTCACTCTTTTATATCTCCAAAATATGCAAAGATGATTGATATGCATGCTAGGCAATTGGATTTTATATTGACTGTGGCTACCCCAATAGGTAAAGAAGTTATATGTAGGACTTTTTACCCTAGTTGTCCAGTCATGATAGGAGAGTTAGAGATACAAGCAGCTCTCATTTTATTGGAGATGTATGATTTCGATGTCATCCTAGGGATGGATTGGCTAGCAAGGTATCATGCTACGATGGATTGTTTCCATAAGACCCTCACCTTCAAATTAGAAGAGACACCAGCAGGGGTGTTGTTTCGAGGAGACAGGAGTAATCCTAGTGCAGGGTTTATTTCAGCATTGAAGGCTAATAGATTCCTAAAGAGTGGATGTGAGGCCTATTTGGCGTTTATCACGGAGGATAAACGGTCCCAAGGGGTGGAGGATATCCTAATTGTTTGGGAATTTCCGGATGTTTTTCCGGAGGAGACTCCAAGTTTACCACCTATTAGACAGATAGACTTCACTATCGAGCTATTACCGGGGACCGCTCCAATCTCTATTACACCTTATAGAATGGCTCCGGCGGAATTGGGAGAATTGAAGACACAATTGCAAGAATTGTTGGACAAAGGTTTTGTAAGACCTAGTGTTTCGCCATGGGGAGCTCCGGTATTGTTCGTCAAGAAGAAAGATGGCTCAATGAGAATGTGCATAGATTACCGGAGATTGAATCAAGTGACCATCAAGAACAAGTATCCCTTGCCAAGGATAGATGAACTGTTTGATCAGTTACAAGGTGCTTCTTACTTTTCGAAGATTGACTTGAGATCCGGTTACCATCAGCTGAGAGTCAGAGAGTCAGATGTATTGAAGACAGCTTTCCGGACTAGATATGGACACTATGAGTTCCTAGTGATGCCATTTGGATTGACTAATACACTATCAGTGTTCATGGCATTGATGAACAAGATATTCGCAGAGTACCGAAATCAATTTATAGTGGTGTTCATTGATGATATTTTGGTGTACTCCAAGACCAAAGGAGAGCACTTGAGAATAGCATTGTAGCTTTTGAGAGAGAACCAGTTGTATGCCAAACTCAATAAGTGTGAATTTTGGCTAGAGCAAGTGGCGTTTTTGGGGCACATTATCTCCAAGGAAGGATTGTCAGTAGATACGTCCAAGATTGAGGCAGTAGTGCAATGGGAAAGACCGAAGAATGTGTCAGAAATAAGAAGTTTTCTAGGATTGGCAGGCTACTACCGGAGGTTTGTTCAAGGATTTTCGTCAATTGCGTCACCCTTGACAAAGTTGAAAAGGAAGAACGGGCCTTATGTGTGGTCGGATAAGTGTGAAGATAGCTTCCAAGAGTTGAAGAAGAGATTAACCACAGCACCAGTCCTTACTTTGCCATCCGGAAGCGGTGGTTTTACTATCTTTACCGATGCTTCGAACATTGGACTTGGATGCGTGTTGATGCAGGAAGGGAAAGTGATAGCCTATGGATCCCGATAGTTAAAAGTTCATGAGAAAAACTTTGCAATACATGATCTTGAGTTAGTAGCGGTTATTTTCGCATTGAAGATGTAGAGGCATTATCTCTATGGAGAGAAATTTGAGGTTCATTCAGACCACCGCAGCTTACAGTACTTGTTTTCTCAGAAGGAGTTGAATATGAGGCATAGAAGATGGATGAAATATATCAAGGACTATGATTTTCCAATCAAGTATCACCCGGGCAAGGCAAATGTAGTTGCTGATGCTTTGAGCAGAAAGTCAGTAGGCGTGGCAAATCTCAGTGGCACTTGTATCTTTGAACAGTTTGAAGAGTTGAATATAGACCTTCAGCCACTGAAGAAGGGTGTAGTATTAGCCAACATGTCAGTGTCAGAGCCTTCTTTCATCCAGAAGATCAAAGACAGTCAGTTGCAAGATCCAGAGTTGGCCAAGATTTCAGAGCATATAGCAGATCGCCCTGATTTTCGCATTGTTGATGGAGTTTTGTACTACCGTGACCGTTTGTGCGTGCCAAACATCGAAGGACTGAGGAATGACATCATGACAGAGGCTCACAGTACAAGGTACTCTATGCATCCAGGAAGCACGTAGATGTACCAGAACTTAAAGGGCAGATTTTGGTGGAATAACATGAAGAGAGAGATAGCGGCGTTTGTCTCCCGTTGTATGACATGTCAGTTGATCAAGGCAGAGCACCAGAAACCTCTAGGGTTGTTGCAACCATTAGAAATTCCAGAATGGAATTGGGTGCACATTACCATGGATTTCGTTTCGGGATTACCGAGGACCAGCAAAGGTAATGACGGTATCTGGGTCATCGTGGATCATCTCACCAAGTCAGCTCACTTCATCCCAATGAAGACGGGAAAGAAGATGCACATGTTACCTTTGGCAGAGTTGTTTGTCAGTGAGATCGTCAGCAGACATGGTCAGCCAGTTTCCATCACGTCTGATAGAGACAGCAGATTCGTCTCAAGATCTTGGAAGACACTACATGAGTCTATGGGTACGAGGTTACAGTTCAGCACAGCTTACCATCCTCAGACAGATGGCCAATCAGAGAGAACGATTCAGACTCTCGAGGATATGCTCCGTGCTTGTGTGTTAGAATTCAAGACTAAATGGGACGAGACTCTACCTTTGTGTCATACAACAGCAGCTACCACTCGAGCATTGGGATGGCGCCTTTTTAGGCATTGTACGGCAGAAGGTGTAGGACACCTGTTTGTTGGGAAGAGGTTGGTACCCGTAGTTTTCATGGGCCAGCCATGGTGAGTGAAACCAGCGACGAGGTCAGGCAGATTCAAGAACGTCTGAAAGTAGCCCGGAGTAGACAGAAGAGTTACGCAGATTCTCACAGAAGAGATTTACAATTCAAAGAAGGAGATAAGGTTTTCTTGAAGGTGTCACCTACTAGGGGAACACTGAGATTCGGTCAGAAAGGCAAGTTATCTCGGAGATACATTGGATCATACGACATTGTGAGCAAGATCGGTGACGTGGCTTATAGATTAGCCTTACCACCCGTGCTATCTGGCGTACACAATGTTTTTCATGTGTCTATGTTGAAGAAGTATGTTCCCGATCCTTCACATGTACTCCAGCATGAGCCGTTAGAAATCAGAGAGGATGCTACCTATGTCGAGAAGTCTGTACAGATCATTGATACAAAGGAGCAAGAATTGAGGACGCGTACTATTCAGTGGGTGAAAGTGCTTTGGGAGAATCATGGGCCAGAAGAGGCGACATGGGAATTGCGAGACCAAGTGCAGAAGAAGTATCCACATCTTCTCCCCGAGGTGAGTTTTGTATCTTATTTGGTGGACCAAATATCCCAATGGGTGGAGTATGTAAGACCCCGACCCGAGTAACCTCGATTAGTGTCGATTAAGTTGCGCATTAATGCTAAGTGTGTTTAGTGTGTTTTGGTTAAGATTGGGTTTAGAATAACTTTGATATAGCTTTAAGGAATTTTGAGAGCCATTATAATTAGTGGGGCCTTTAGGGGTTCCTTTTTATGACTTTGCATGTTCTTGGGGGATTAATTGAGATTCTTTGGATTTGTGTTTTATCCCGTTTTATTAATCTCGTCAATCTCTACAACTTTCATGTTGATTTTGTTCCCATCCCGAATCCCGAAACCCGATTTCCATTGCATCAAGGGCAAAACAATCTTTTTACACTAAATCTGGACCAGATATTTGATATTTCCGAAACCCGTGAAACATATACTTTTTGGAAACTAGAAATTTCGACGATCATTTCTTCATTCTTCGTCGATTTCATCCGAGGTCCCGAAAACTACGATTTCAGCCTTCCAAGTTTTCTAAGGGGTGGAGCCCACTTGCAAATGCTATATAAGCACTCATCTCCTTCCTTTCTCTTTTTTCCGGCAACTTTCCTCTTGTCTAGGGTTTTCTCCTCATTCTTCTTCTTCCTCTTGCTCTCTTCATCTCAATCCCTCACCAAGCTTGCACCGACATCATAATGGAGATCACCATTCTCTTCCTCTCCTTTAAGGCTTCCCATTGAAATAATTTGAGAAGAAAACTACCATCTCCAAGGCTTGTTTTAAACTAAACCTTGCCATTAGAGGACCTTCCAAGTAAGCTCTCTCACTAATCTCTTAGATTTAAGTTCTTATGATCTTAGAGGAGCTCCACTTCTATTATTGAGAGCTCTCTCTTCCTATTTCTTTGTTTGACCCATGTTAGGGTTTGTTTTGGGGGTTTTTGTAGAGATCGTGGATTTTGTGCTTGAGAGGGTGTTTAGAGGATCTCTTGCATAGCTTTGGAGTTGAGGCAAGTTGATGAATGGTTATTTTGAGCTTTTAATGATTTTGATAAAATGCATTGATGATTTCCTACTACAATTGATTTGCATTGATTGAAATAAATGTGCATTAATGAGTCCCATTAGTTCATTTAATGGTTTTGGAAATGTGGTTGGTAGATTTCATTTATTGCTTGATTATGGTTTAAATGACTCCTTGTGATTGGGATTTTCTTTCCCCTTTTGCGGTTGAATGAGATGGAGGAAATTGAAGTGTTTTGATTGATGATTATAGAAGTGTTTATGTGGAGTTTGAAGGATGTTAGAAAGGAGTATTGGGCCTCCCTTGTGGAGTGGAAATTGTGGCTAGGGGAGTTGTGAGAAGTGTAAATGAAATGGGAGCAGAATTGTCCCGAAAATCATTTCTGGACAGTTCACTCGAGCGAACCTGGGGATCGCTCTTGCGAAGTGCCCAGAACAGGTTCCGAACCATTCCAGTAGACAGTTCGCTCGAGCGAACCCTCCCAGAACTGTATCAGGCTTGTCACAGAACCCTGTTAGTTCGATCGAACTAATTGTTCGCTTAAGCCAACAGAGCGAACCCCTTACTCGCTCAAGCGAACTTCCCCAAAAGGTTTATCAGAGTGTCACAAAACCGTGTTAGTTCGAGCGAACCATTTATTCGATCGAGCCAACATGTTCGCTCGAGTAAACCCGTTATCCGCTCGAGCGAACCTCCCAGAAAGTCATTCCAGAAAGCTCATCGCTCGAGCGAACTCCCTGTCCGCTCGAGCGATAAGCACTGTTCACCTGGGATTGATCTGTGAGCAAAAATGAAGTAATTATTCGATTAAGGGGCGTTTGTTGGGAATCCCATTGTGATGGGAAAACCAGTAACCATTGTGTAACACCCATTTGAAAAGAGTAATCAAATCACAAGTTTTCATTTAAGTTTTGAAAATCCTAAGGTGTATAAAGAGACCGAGATGTCTCCAAACTCAAGGAGTACCAATTTTTATTGTATATAAGTGTATGACATGAATTTTGTACATGTTTTGATTTATGATATTTGACCTATGAGTCCTCACCACTAAGCTTGGATAACCTTGCCGGTCTGATCCACCGACTTGGAAATCCCCCTCCCGTCCCGCCAGCTGCAGTTTGGATCCCGCTACCCGGTTATTACCGTGGTATTGTCCCGATGCCGCAGATTGCTACTGTGGTTCCCGATGCCAGGTTCGCTACCGTGGTCATGTACCGTGGTCATCTCCTCACTTCGGTGACTGGGATCAACATCCCGATATGCTCATGTCCCTTCGATGATAGAGGACTTCGCTCCGTGTGGTTGCCATTTTGTTGTTTTCCGTATTCCTTGGTTACTTTACATGTTTTCTATTGCAATTATGTTTCAAATAAATGATCATCCTGTTTTATGAGATTTATTATTTTAATAGGTTTAAATGTTTTCCAAGGTAATCTCAATGGTTGATTTATCTTTTCACCCATTTGCCAAACCGTCGTGTTTGACCCTTGTTTTGGTACTCAGGTCCCGTTGTCGGTTTTCCCGAGGAGCATGAGGAGGCGGTCAGAGAACCGCAACGTTTAGTTGAGTGGCATGCCGATGATGTCGTTTAGACATTCGGGTGCTCGAGCTGCGTAACATTTTGGGATAGTTTCTAACCAATTCTTTTGGGAATTTGATACTTTGTTATATTGGCCTTTGTTGGCCTCTAATTTTGGGGAAATGTAATTAAATGATCTTGTTATAAACCTTAACTTACTTTTGGGAATTAGCCATTGATCATTGCTCATTTTGATACTGGTATCGAACATGTTTAATCTTATTATCTTGGACATGAATGGATGAAATAGATTTGCTACACGCTTCCGTACACTGAAAGAAACATTCATGTTGATGTGATATCCTCACCGCGGACACCTGTGGGAAATCGCGTGTACGAATGGCATCCTTGATGGACTCGTATGCGTTTTGATTAAATTAATTCATAGCGTTGACAAGGATCGTATCATTCATTCATCTTATCCATTTCTACATTCATTATTATCCTTCATTACCGTCCCGATCCCGGATCAGGCTTGTGCTTGCGTGGGACCCTGTCCGGGGTCGCGACATTACTCCACCCTCGAGCGAAGTGCCTGTGCCGATTTTTTGGATTATTCCGGGTGCCGTTTCCCGTTCCAGACCCCCGGCGAGCTGTTTTCAAGCCTAAGTATTGCAAAACCCGATGTTTTCGCTTTTAATTCTCTAACCGGGTGTCCTATTTCAGAACCGTCAGTTCCTACAAGTTACTCTACCCTCGATCGAAGAGTTCGTGCCGGTTTCTGATTTTTTAGGGCGCCGTTTCCCGTTCCGGACCCCCGGCGGGCCGTTTTCGAGACTAAGTTTTGGAAAACCCGAAGTTTTCGATTCCTATTCTCTAACCGGGAGTCGTATTTGCGAACTGCCAGTTCTTACAAGTTACTTTACCCTCGGGCGAACTGTTCGTGCCGGTTTTCGATTTTCCCGAGGACCATTTCCCGTTCCGGACCCCCAACGGGCCGTTTTTTAGTCTAAGTGTTTAAAAGTCCGATGTTTTCGCTTCTGATTCTCTAACCGGGAGTCCTATTTGCGAACTGTCAGTTCCCACAAGTTATTATTTATCACCCAAAATTAGATTTATTTTGGCTTGATCGATGTATACCTATTATTTCTGGCACCATATGCTATTTTTGGAAAGTTTGTCATTTCGGTGCATCACTAGGCATGCGGGGTCCCATGCATGATTTATGTTTATTTTCTTACATGTAATTAATGATAAATTTATTTCTTTCAATTTGTAAGAGAAATCAACTTGGGACCCACATTGATGAAATTTGAGAAGAGAGGTCAAAGGAAAGTCAAATAAGCAAACAAGGAAAGAGTCCAAGCATGCCTTGGACATCCAACATGGGTCCCACAAACCCCATTGCATGCCAACATAGAAGCTTCCATTTGTGCACAATTAATCCCGGATTTGTTAGGGGTAGCAACTTAAGATGGCCATAATTCTCAAACCTAGTGTTGAATCGGTGCAATCTAGACGCCGTTGGAAATCCCTTTTCGAGTAGATATCCGTGGAGCCCAAGATTGCATAAATCAGAGCTATACTGAGGGACATATGACCTCAGGAAGTTGTCTGCTACAGTTTTAGGCGTGAATTGCAAGAAATCTCAATATTTGGAAAGTTTCTTCCGTCTACATCATGATGAGATTTTTAGAGATATTCTTGGAATTATACAAGGAAGGTGTGCGCATCAAGAAACCTAAGAAGGCAAGGAGATCTCTCAAATTTAAAAGTCTTTCCAAAGAGAGAAAAGTAGCTTGGAGATGAAGAAAATAATTAAGGTAGAAGAGGAAAAAAAAGCCCTATGAAGGAGGGGAATTCTTGGCAACAAGGAGCATCAAAATATATAAAAAGAGACCAGCCAAGGGGGCTGGACGTCCAAGACTTTTGGTAGCAATTTTGGAGGCTTTCTCTCTCTCCATTCCATTCCACACCACTCCTTTCTCTCTATAAGTCCCTTTTGTCTTCTTCTTTTTTCTAATTCTTTTAGACATAGGCTGAGAGGCCATGTCGAGAGAATGAAAAGGAGAGAAGAACGTTAATTTCTTGTACTCAAATATCAAGGAATAAAGACACTACTTGAATTGGTTATGCGTGTTCTTTATGTAAGTGATTTAATTTTATATTTCTAGTTCTTTTATGTGTTTTGATTGGAGAAAATATTTCACATGATTAGGTCTAGGCTTTTGAAAATAAAATAAATGGATTAAAAGACGCGAGACGTCAAGTAATCACTTGCATTTTTTCTTACTCTAAGAAGAGAGGACTTCATTATCACATTTTCAGTACTTGTATGATCGTCTAGTCTTTAGATCATTGATACATCTTTTCCGTTTTTCATTGTTCCACCCCTTTTGTTTTTATTTAAGTTAATATTCTGATCATTGTTTTTACTTGCAAATTCTTGATTTAGAAACCCCAATTTGCTTCTTTCCATGTTTAGTAGAAACTTTCTATTTTTATCACTTGCATAATTTATGGTTGGAAAGCGTTTTTTGTACATGCATCATATTTAGAAATTGCATTAAAATAGGCTTTTTGGTGTTGAAATCACTATGTTTGATGACAGATTAGAAAGATCAAATTCGAACTTTATACATGAATAGTGAAGAAGACAATATCGTTACAGCAGTTTCAGGCTGTTTTTCTCTCAAAAGTGCGCTATTTGAAAATTAGGCAAACGAGCTTAGTCTCCATCGAAACTTCGCAGAATTAATATTTGGAAACAAGTCTTTGCAACCCCAAAGTTTCACAGAAAAATAAGCTTGGGAAGTGGGGTAAACAGCGGCCTAAACAAGGGTAGTCGGACAGCCTACAATCAAATTTTCAGCACAAAACTGTTCAACTAGGCATCTTTAGGTGATCATATCTTTCTCGTTTTAAGTCCTTTTTCCACGCTTCTTTTTCTGTTGTGTTCATGCATCATCAGAGTATTTAGTCCAGCCATTGGATTTAGATTCATATCATCTTAGGCCTGTACAGTCCAACAAAATTGGGCCTGTGCAATAGTTTTCATACTTAGAATTTTTCAGCATGCATCAGATTCTTAGGAACTAGTCTAGAATTGCATTTTTTTTATGTAGGATCTCATAAATCATTCATTTTTACATTGTAATTTGTTTTAGGAACTTTTTTTTATTTATCTTATATTAAATTGTTTGTTTTGATGAGTTTGTTACTTTTGCAGGTTATAGTTAGAATAGGGTTGAATAAACTAGATTTCTTTACTTAGTTTAGTTTTTTTTTTTATTTGGAAAGTTGTAATTGTTAATTTTCAGTTTTTAGAATTTTTCATGTAATTTGATTAGTTTCTTTATTAGGTTAGATTTAGTTTCTAAGTTAGGACATGTTAAAGTTGGAAAGTTTCTTAAAAAGCATTGCTCCGTGTGGATCGACCTAGTCTCACCAGATTATTACTGCAATCGCACCCTTGCACTTGGGGCTCCGATCAACTGGGCACGGGTTCTCTGCATCCCCTAAGTTTACCTCATCCATCAGGTCCTCGGTTGGCGGTTCCCTATCTCTTTCTTCTAACAAGGTTGCTTCTTCTGTTTCTACTGCGTTACAAATGTAAACTCTGGTTTTTCTTCCCTTTCTAGGTTCCATTTGTTGTGCGGGTGAACTTTCCTCCACCCTCTTTTTCCCTGCATAGCTTTTTGCTGTGAGGGGTGATGACCTGGTTCAGTGGACAAATTCGACTTGTCTCTCGACAAGGATTCCTTTCCAGGGTTTGACAAATGTATCCTCTTCCAGCTCTCTGAGAGGGTTGCCTTTTGGCATTTGCTCTTCTTTTTCATATAGCGTTGTGTTCGAGCAATAAACGCCCACGCCTTGGAATGGCCTTTGGTCAGTGAATTGCCTTCGGACAACGAGGTCATCGTCCACATACTTAAAGCATTGATGTAGAGTAGATGGAACTATGTAATTCTCGTGGATCCATGGCCTTCCCAGTAACAAGCTATAAGTAGTGCAGGCCTTAACCATGTAACAGTCTAGATGCGTAACTAGGTCGCTGATCTGGCATTTTATTTTGATTTTCCCCAATGCTTTGCTCCCTTGACCATCATATCCATGAATGCTCACATTGGTTTCCTTTAGTGACCCGGGCGCCTGACTGACATGGTTCATCGTCTGGATTGGGAGTACATTAACGGCCGAACCTGGGTCAATCTGTATCTTGGACACCTGAGCCTCCTGTATGTATCCTGCATAGTAGAGAGGCCTGTCGTGCTTGCAGTCACTCAACAACATGTCATTTTGATCAAAGGTGATAGGGACACTTTCTTTCAGACGAGTCGCGAAGCAGTTGGCACTTGTCGGGCTTGGCTCCTGTCTTCTTTGCTCCAGTAGGGTTTCCCATAGGGACATCCAAACACCCTTATTCATTCTGATCAGGTCCAACAGGGACACTTTCGCTAGGACTCAAGATAGGTGGCCAATAATGTCATATCGGAATCCTTCGTCCCATGGGGGCACCACTTCTTTGTTGTCATGCAGTCAACTGGTTTGCTCCGTTAGGCTCTTGGAATAGTCATTGGCAAAGTCATTCCCTGAGCGGGTATGAAGCACCTCTTCTTCTAATTTTTCAGCCCCCGTTTCTTGGTTTTCAAACATCATGTGGTAAGCAATCCTGTTACTGGTTACGTCTGCTGCTGTAGACGGCATTCACAACATGCAGGAATCCTCCCTCCTTGAATGTGAGGACCCGGTTATCAACCAGATCTTGGATAGCATTCCTCAGGGTGCCGCAGGCATTGGTGGGGTGGCCCACAATCTGGTTGTATCTGCAATATTTAGGGTCATGGACTCGTCCCACTTCTTCTGGTCTTTTAGGAGTGAGGGGCTGGATTTTTCCTTTCTTCAAAAGTTCTTCATAGATTCCTTCTATCTTTTGATCTTCAAAGTTGTATTTTGGGGACCGGCCAGTTCCTGGCCCCTTTCTTCCGCCAGCTGCTCTTCCGTATTCATGGCTGTCGTTCTTTCTTTTCTCGTGCTGGGTGGATGTTACCACCAAGGAGTCCTTTCTTTTGCTCGGGGGAGCCACTGGGGTGCGGAACGAAAACCCACTGGGCTCAACCTCCTATTTCTCCCTTTTAATCACGACTTCCGCGTTTGCAGCTACTTCAAATATCTACATCAATAAGATGGGTTTCACAGTTACAAAATACTTCTGGAACTCGGTTCTTAGGTTTCGCACATAGATGTCAAATACTATCTTCTGATTGATTTCTTGGCACTGCTTGGAAAGATTTCTCCATTGGTTGAGGTATGCCTCGACCGATTCGTCCTTTTCCTAATATGTTTCTAGCAGCACCATGGATGTTATAGATGGGGTCTCGACCTGGAATTGGATTGTGAAGATTTCCTTGAGGTCTTGGAATGACTGGATTGATCCCTCAGGGAGGCTTTCGAACCATCTAAACGCATTACCCACCTATGTGCTGGCGAACAACATTATTTGTTGGCCGTCGTTTTCGAGCAACGCTCCGGTTCTCATAGAGAAGTGCCAGAGATGTTGAATCGCTGTTCCGGAACCGTCAAAGGTAGGTATGTCAGGCCTCCTATACTTTTTGGCGGACTGTACGTTCTCCATCTATTCTGGGTAAGGTTTTCCCTTTATGGGGTGGTACCCACCCACTTCTACCATAATACGGTGTACCTCCGCCGACACTTTTGCTTTTGATGCTACTGCATTTGCCTCCACATTCTGTGATCCTCAGTTGTGTTCGTTAGATTGTCGGGCAAAGAAGGTTTTTGTTTTCTGCTCTAGAACCCGCTCCTTGGTGGGGCCTCCATCTGATCCGGCAGACTCCTTTTCCAGATTCTTTTTCTCCGTAGCGTTCTCCAGTTTGTCTTTTAGCTCCATCAGCATCGCCATCAGGCCACCTATCTGATTGCCCTGCCTTTGTAAATTGTCGTGGAGGGGTTCCTCCTTTTAGTACCTTCCTAGGGTGTTTTCTAGGCTGTTTTCCCCGTCTACCTCAGCCATGCAGACGCTGAAGGACTGCAACTTGTCTGGAACACCAAGGATTTCGCCTGGGTTTCCTGAACAGAACTCTAGGCCTGATATTCTTTCCTCTACTATTTTGCTTTGGTAACGTGGTTCTCCTGACACTTCCACCTTCTTCAAATCAATTGAGCTTCGCCATTTACTTCTTCGACATCGTTGGTTTCGTCTTGGGGTCGGTGATAGTCCAACTGTCCTAGCACTTCGGGTCAAACCCCAACCCAGGATTAACCCAATAGTGTTTTCTTAGTGTGTGCATAGTCCTAAGCATGTTTAGTTACCGTGGGTTAGAAAATCATTAGTCTTAGTTCTGAACATAGCCTTGGGGAGTTTTGAGAACGTTTGATGTTAACTAGACACACTCAGGTAGGCCTGGGTGTACGTGCAAGCATGGGGAGGTCGTGTTGAGTTTTGTGTTAATCATGAATTTCATTTCATTTGAATGGTTTTATGATTATATACAACTTTTGTGTTTAGCCCGTCTGCGTTTGAAGCCCAGAAACTCAAGTTTTGGGCCAAATGGTAAAATCGCCTTTCCACACCCAAATCTGAACACAATTTTCAAAATCTCAAAACCGGGTCAAAAATATACTTTTCGGAAACTAGATATTTCAATGATCATTTTATCCGTCTTCGTCAACTTCATTCGAGGCCCGTAAGACCATGTTTTCGCACATGCAAGAATTAACACTTGAGGGACCCACTTGCAAAGCATTTAAGTTACTTTACCCTCTCTTCCTCTCCATTTCCCCCAATCTCTGCAACTTTCTTGACCTAGGGATAAAACCCTCTTTTCTCTTCATTTCCTCCTCTTGAATGCATGAGTTAGAGACCTCCAAAAGAAATTCCAAGACCATCATCTTCTTCCTCTCATCCCAAGCTTTCTATTGATGCCATTTTCTTTGGATTCCTAGTTAGGCAAGCTCTCCATTTCCTTCCTCACATCTTGTTTGGACACCTCTAGTCAATGGAGTCCTTTTGACTCTTAAGGATCTTGTTTTTCTAACTTTCAACACCCATTTCGAAATGGGTTTCTTGTTTGCATTTTGGGTGAGTTTTTGAATGATTTTCATGGGGTTTTTGTAGCTCTTGGCTTAGCTCTTGGGTAGGAGTGCTTGAAGGAGTTTATATTAGCATTTGGGCAAAGGCAAGTTATCTCTATAGGTTGTTTGTGCATGTGTGTCTATGGATTTCACTATTTCTCTTGGAATTTCTATATGATTTGTCATTTAGTATTAATGTCATGTTTTGTTGGACTCTCATTTTGTGATTTTACTCAAGTAGGTATAATGATGTTATGTAACCTTACAAGTTTTCAGATTTTCTATTTGTATGTAAGTCTTACCCCTTTTGAAATTTGAGTTTGTTTTGATAAGAATGGGATTTGAATGATTATGATAATGGAATGAAGGATATGGGAATGTGAATTTGACCCCTTGGAGAGCATGGAGGCTCAAGGGAACTTCAGATGGTCTAAGTGTAAGATGGAGGGAGGAATTGGCTTTTGAGCCATGTTTGAAGAGTGAAATTTCTGCACTCAGCGAGCACAGGCAGAAGCTTGTTCGCTCGAGCGACCTCTGGGTTCGCCCGAGCGACCAGGCCACTGCCTAGCACGAGCACAGGCAGAAGCCCGTTCGCTCGAGCAACCTATGGGTTCGCTCGAGTGACCAGGTCACTGCCTGGCACGAGCACAGGAAGACGCCTGTTCGCTCGAGCGACCTATGGGTTCGCTCGAGCAACCAGGCCACTGCTTGCTCCGAATGCAGGCAGAGGGCTGTCCGCTCGAGCAACCATAGATTAGCTCGAGCGAACTGCCTGCTGCCTGGCCAGTTTCAAGACAGAACCTTGATCGCCCGAGCGACCTGACGGTTCGCCCGAGCGAACTGTCCAAACTGCTCGAGCGACCTGTCAAATCCCAGTTTTAGAAACTTTACACCATTTCTATGCTCTCTAAAGATTTGAAAACTAGGCTATGTTAAGGACTTTAACCTGACATTGTGTAATTGGAACTCCAACTTATGCACCAACTTCAGGGGGCACCAAATTCTGTATTTTAACAACAGAGTCTCAATCACACAAGGTTCAATGAATAGTCTTAGCATATACGTGATGAAATTTTCGTGTTTTGAACTTTGGTTTAATACAACAAGTAATATTGTGTACTCGCTTTGGATTCAAGTTTTAAGCTCGTTCGAAGATTGGGATCACTTCTTAAGTTGTGAGCATGTATATTATGCATTTTTGCTAGCCGTGCCTTGTCTGGTTTTGATAAGTGATTTCCCCTTTTATTCCGACGTGTTTGTATCGTGTTTCGCGTGTTTTATACATTCATGAATTTAAGTGAACACCACAGAGCTTGGACTGCCCTTTTAGTCTGATCCACTGTCCGGGGGTCCTTAAACATGTGGACTATCTGCAGATTAGTCGTGTATTTTATTACACATCATGCGTGTCCGTTTGCGCGATCGGAATCCCGTATTTGTGGGAATCGTGTCTTGTTATACTATGTATATTTCGTGCTTGTCGTGCGTGCTTACTCTGTTCATTATAAATGATAGAGAAAGGATGGACTCTTTGTGGATTTACGTTTCATGATATATTATGTACGCATGCTAATTTGTCACAAATGTTGAAACGTATTTCAGTCAATTATTTAGTTTAAGTTCAGTAAATTGTTTTTATATGTTTTGAATTAAACAAGATTATTCCATGCTCATGCCTAAATTGTTTACCTTTTAAACCGTTGTGTTTGATGCTAGTTATTTGGTGCCCGGGTGCAGGCGGTTTTGCCTTTGAGGAGGAATGCCCGGAGGAGGCTGTTGAGCCCACCCTAGCTCGTGAGTGGCAACCCGATGACATCATCTAGACGTCGGGGCAGGTCATGAGTTCAAATTATCATGTTTTGGGTTTCATATATTTTTGGTATTGTATTGGCCTTTGTTGGCCTCTTATTTTGGGTTGTAGCAAATTAATACACTTTGATTAACTTTGTAACTAGAACTGCTATGGGAATGTCATGTTATAATTCCTTTTCTGATATTTTAGTCCTGATGATGTCTATGTTCATATATACTATTATGATATGATTTGCTACATGCTTCCTCCTATTTGATCGTGTGAGCTAGATATCCGTGTTCTTGGAATCCTCACCGCGGGAACCTGTGGGAAATTAATCATCTTATCTCAACGACCATCGTCGCAGGGCCCGGGTCTTGGTCCAGGGTCGCGACAGGACTGGTATCAGAGCGGGACTTGTTTCAGGCACTTAAAACAAAAACTAGAAAGATTTTAGGATCGTGGCGAGGGTTCGTAAGTTGTTATATTCGCCTAGTGTGACGTCTAGGAAGCCATTTGACCATATTGATTGTGTACTAACTCTTTGTTTTACAGCAATGCCTCCTAGAAAAGCTCATCCCAACAATGCCTCGGCTAGTAATCAGAATGAGACCAATCCGAATGCTACACCCACAGCTAATCAATTTCTGGAACTTATGCAAGCAATGTTAGAGTAGCAGAGACAAGCCAATGAAACACTGGTTAGATTCCAAGAGCAGATGGCCAAGAAGGATGAAGAAATGGCTCAAGTTTAGAAGCAGCTTTTGGATGTTCTCCAAAATTGACATGAAGCTCAACCCGTAGACTCAAATATTGTCATCAACAATAGGGAGCATGACCCTAATTTGTTATTTGAGAGGTTCAGGAGGAGGGCACCAAAGGAGTTTTCAAGAAACGAGAACCCATTAGTAGCAGATGATTGGCTGGCCAACACCGAGAAGATCTTTGATGTCTTTACTTGTACGGGGAGACAGAAAGTAAACCTCACAGCCTCTTTGTTTTATGGGCTTGCAGATCAGTGGTGGCAGACAGTCAAAGACCCATATATGACAATGGCCAATGAGGAAGCATGGGCAGCCTTTAAGACTCAATTCCAAGACAAATATATTCCTTCTCATATCAAGAGATAGAAAGCTATCGAGTTCCAGCAGCTTAAGCAAGGTAACATGACAGTGTTAGAATATGTTACCAAATTTGAGAGGCTAGCCAGATACGCTACTAAGCTTAGTGACACAGAGCAGAAGAAGATCAACAAATTCTTGGAGGGATTGAATCCCATCATCATGAGAGATACTATTGGGGTAGTTCCACCGGCTACCTATGATGAAGCTGTCAAGCGGGCATACAAGTTTGAGGACATAAATAATATGATCATACAAGACAGGAAACAACACTATCAGCAGCAGAATTAGAGGCAACAACACCACAACAAGAAACCAAAGCAGGAGCAAAATCAAGTGAGGCAAGGTTGCGCTCACTGCGGCAAGAACCATGAAACTCACGAATGTCGCAAAGCCACAGGTGCTTGCTTCAAATGTGGGGCAATGAACCATGCAATCAAGGATTGCCTAAAACTTCAGAATCAACCCAACAGGAACCAACAACAGAGGCAAGCAGCTCCTCAGAACCAGGCACCAATTCAGAATCAAGCTAGACCACCTCAGCAGCAGCAACAGGCAAGACCACCAGTGCAGAATCAGAATCTTCGTCCTCCTTAGCATAATAGGAATGTCCAAGGCAGACAGAATCAGGTACAGAACAGACCACAGCAGCAAGGACGTTTATTTAACCTCAATCATGTAGATGCTGAAGCTGCAGGAGACGTGGTAGAAGGTAAACTTCTTGTTTGTGGAGTAGAAGCACAGATTTTATTTGATCCTGGATCAACACACTCTTTTATATCTCCTATGTTTGTCAAGATGATTGATGCACCACATAGTCAACTGGATTACATTTTGATTGTTACAACACCAGTAGGTAAACAGGTTGAGTGTAGAACCTATTACCCTAATTGTTCAGTTTTGTTAAGAGATGTTAATTTACCAGTCAACGTTATTGTGCTAGACATGCATGATTTTCACATCATCTTAGGCATGGATTGGTTAGAAGCATATCATGCCACCATGGATTGTTTTAGCAAAACCATAACATTCAAAT
The DNA here is from genome assembly GCA_003546025.1 of Camphora micrantha. Classification (NCBI taxonomy): domain Eukaryota; kingdom Viridiplantae; phylum Streptophyta; class Magnoliopsida; order Laurales; family Lauraceae; genus Camphora; species Camphora micrantha. The sequence continues at coordinate 22,280 of QPKB01000095.1, read as the reverse complement.
TGCAAGGAGGACAAGCAGGGTTAATGTTTTGGGGAAACAGAAAACCGACTAGAGCAGGATTTATTTCAGTGCTTAAGGCAAACAGATTGATACAAAGTGGATGTGAAGCTTTTATAGCGTTTATCAAGGAGGATAAACAGTCCCAAGGGGTGGAGGGAATCCCCGTTGTGTGCGAATTTCCGAATGTTTTTCCAGAAGAAATCCCGGGATTACCACCAATTAGGGAAGTTGAGTTCACGATTGAGCTTCTTCCAGGGACAACTCCGATCTCCATTGCACCTTATAGGATGGCTCCAGCAGAATTGGGTGAATTGAAACTTTAGTTGCAAGAATTGTTGAACAAGGGTTTCATTAGGCCAAGTGTTTCACCTTGAGGAGCACATGTTTTATTTGTAAAAAAGAAAGATGGAAGCTTGAGAATGTGTATCGATTACAGAAAATTGAATCAAGTGACTGTCAAGAACAAGTACCCTTTGCCAATGATAGATGAATTATTTGACCAACTGCAATGAGCAGCGTACTTTTCCAAGATAGATTTAAAGTCTGGCTACCACCAGTTGAGAGTTAGAGATTCAGATGTGCAGAAAACGGCTTTTCGAACTAGATATGGGCATTATGAGTTTTTAGTAATGCCCTTTGGATTGACCAAGGCACCCGCAGTCTTCATGGCCCTTATGAACAAAGTGTTTGCACAGTACTTGGACCACTCTGCAGTAGTGTTTATTGATGACGTCCTCATGTATTCTAAGAGTAGAGAAGACCACGGAGAACATTTGAGGACATCATTGCAGCTTTTGAGAGATAACCAGTTATATGCAAAACTCAGTAAATGTGAATTCTGGTTAGAGAAAGTCGCTTTTCTGAGCTACATCATCTCAAAAGAAGGTTTAGCAGTTGATCCAGTCAAGATAGAAGCAGTTGTTGATTGGAAGAGACCGAGCAGTGTGACTGAAATTAGAAGTTTCTTGGGGTTAGCAGGCTACTATCGAAGATTTGTCCAAGGCTTCTCATCAATTGCAGCAACATTGACCACATTGACCCGGAAGAATGTTCCATTTGTTTGGACTGAGCAGTGTGAAACAAGTTTTCAGGAGTTGAAGAGAAGATTAACCACAGCTCCAATCCTCACATTACCATCAGGCAGCGGTGGATTTATTGTTTTTACAAATGCTTCTAATGTGGGACTAGGATGTGTGTTAATGCAAGATGGCAAAGTGAATGCTTATGGCTCAAGGCAGTTGAAGGATCATGAAAAGAACTATGCAACTCATGACTTGGAATTGGCAGCGGTGGTATTTGCTTTGAAGATGTGGAGTGTCACGCCCCCAAACCCGGATCCCGACCGAGGGGGCGGGAGAGTTTGGGGAGGTGAGGGATGATTATATTTCTCCTAAGATTCGCGTGTGTGAGGATCCAAAATCACAACACTCTCTGAATATTTTTGCGAAAGCTTTTGTGGCAATGCGACCCGGAGTCCGTGGACATCATCGGATTCCGCGTCGCATACAACCCCTAGCATAAAGCCATCATTTTATGAACCATGTCAGACTGGAATAAACCAACATAAATAAAATACAGAGCTAACAGTAACAGGATATTACATTTCCAATATGTTCAAGTTACAAGTATCAATGTGCATTAATTACAATCCCAAGAAAGGCTAATAAAAGCCGAACAGTACAAACTAATATCCACTACCCAAATGTGACGTAACTCAGATGTCAAGCACAATGTCTACAGGACATAGCCGACAAGACAACCTGCAACTCATGGCTCCACAGCCAACAACTCACAGCTCGGGGCGGGGAAACTGAACCTGAGTACCAAAATAGTGGGTCAAACACGACGGTTTGGCAAACGGGTGAAAAGACATAACAATAAGGAAAATACCTTGGAAAACATTTAAACCTGTCCAAAACAATAGTTTCATAAAACGAGATAATCATTTATTCAAATACGTATGCAATATAAAACATGTAAGGTATCCAATGAAACGGGAAACAACAAGATGGCAACCACAAAAAGCTAAGTCCTCTATCACCGAAGTGACATGAGCATATCGGGATGTTGTCTCAGTCACCGAAGTGAGGAGATGCAACATAAGTAACATATACATATACATAATTTAATACGGGACATAACCACGGTAGCGAACCGGGCATCGGGAACCACAGTAGCAATCTGCGGCATCGAGACAAGACCACGGTAATAACCGGGTAGCGGGATCCAAACTGCAGCTGGCGGGATGGGAAAGGGTCTCCAAGTCGGTGGATCAAACCGGCAAGGAAAGCCAAGCTTAGTGGTGCCAACTCATAGGTCAAATCATGTAAAACAAGACATGTACAAATCATATGTAATGCACTTAAATAAACGGGCGGGACAGGGTGCTCAAAAGCACTAATTTCATTTCATTCGGGCATGTATAAACGGGCTAGCAAAAATGCTAAAATACTCCTTCAATACTTTCGGGAATGCTAAATCATAATTCGAGAAATACGGGCTATCATCGGGATTCAAGACAAATCATAATTCGAGAAATTCGGGCTATTATCGGGATTCAAGACAAATCATAATTCGAGAAATTCGGGCTATTATCGGGATTCAAGACAAATCATAATTCGAGAAATTCGGGTTATTATCGAGATTCAATATAAATCAAGTGAATAAGGACCCCGTATGTCGATTGTAATGATTACTTGGTACTCCTTGAGTTTAGAGACATTCCGGGCTCTTTATGCACTTTAGGTATTCAAACCTTAATCGAATTTTAAATAAACAAAACCTAATAGAGAGGGGATCCTAAGCACAACGTTAATCTAGTAGTACCTTACAACCTACTCAGTCATCGAAAGGAAAACGGATTCGCGATACCCAAACAAACCAATTTCGCGTTTAGATAAAAGAAAGGATATTCCGTCGTTCCGTACCGTTCAAAATTGAATTAGGTTAAGTACCGATACAACCGGATTAACCATGAGGAAATGTCGGTTCGACCATTCTCAAAAGAAGTCCAACGGGTCCACAAAAGGGTCACTAAGTTCCATTTAAAGTCCATCTAATCATAGGGAAAAAGTCCCTTTAAAGTCCATCTTCAGCAGGTTTTCCAGTTGGGCCGGTCGACCTGGCCCATGGCTGGTCGACCGCATACATAGGGGGCTCGGTCGACCGCCCATGGGCTAGGTCGACCGGGAGTTGTAAAATTAAATGGATGAATAGTCTTTTGGTCAGGCTCCACAGAGCCTGACCTCTGTGTCGCCGGTCGACCGCGCCCTTGGCCGGTCGACCGCGCACACTGCGGAACAGTGAATCCCGCAGTGCAGCAGGTCCTCCAACAGGGGACCTGTTCCAGTGTTCCCGGTCGACTGCGCCCCTTGGCCGGTCGACCGCGTACACTGCGTAACAGAACCCAGGTTCTGTTACAACAGTGCAGTGGCCTTTTCCATTTCTTCCATTCCATTCTACATTCTTTCAAACATGTTTAGCAATCTAATACTTGGATAAAACAAGCTATCAAGATTCACAAATGTGCATTTATTTCAAGTCTAAACAAGCCATTAATATCACAAAATACTTGATGAAATCATAATGCATTTTATCAAATCTCATTCAAATGTAAAAGTATCAAATCATCCACTTGCCTTGGGTTTTTAATCAATGAAAAACCAGCTCTAATCACACTTGCAAGCCAAGAACAAAATCTCTACAAAAACCCCCAAAAACAAACCCTAAAATGGGTCAAAACAAGCAATAAGAAGAGAGAACTTCTAATAATGAAAATGGGGCTTCTCAAGGACCATAAGAACATGAATCTAGAAGATTAGGGAGAGATCTTACCAATAGGTTCTCCAAATGAGCAAAGCAAGCCAAAAGAGGATCTTGTGGAGATGGGATTTCTTCAAAAATGGTACCAATAGGAAGCTCTTGAAGTTCTGAAGAAGTTGATGGAGTCCTATTAGATGTTGGTGCAAGATTGGTTGTCTCTTGATGATGGAGAAACCAAGAAGAAGAAGAAAAGGGTGCAAGAAACCCTAGGCTCAGTTGTGCTGGAAAATGGGGAAGGAAAAGAAGAGATGGGTTCTCTTATAGTCAATGAAGATGGGCTCCACCACTTAATAACTTTGAAAGGCTGAAATAGTGGTTTTCGGGACTTCGGATGAAATCGACGAAGAAGGAAGAAATGATCGTCGAAATATCTAGTTTCCAAAAAGTATATGTTTCACGGGTTTCGGGAATAACAATAATCCGGTACAGATTTAGTGTGAAAAGACTGTTTTGCCCTCAAAGCTAGAAAAGTCAAGTTTCGGGGTTCGGGACGGGAACGGGATCAACATGAAAGTTGAAGGTATTAACAAAACAAATAAATCGGGATAAAATTCAAGTCGAGAAAACCAAGATAAAACCCCAAGTACACAAAAAGCCATAAACAGGGAACCCCCAAAGGGCCCCACACTAAAACCAAGACACTCAAAATATCCCAAAGCTATAACAAAGCTATTTTAATCCCAATTAAACCAAAAACCACGAAACACACTTAGAGCTAAAACACAGCTCCAAAAACACTAATCTGGGCCTCTCGGGTCGGGGTCTCACATGGAGACACTATCTCTATGGAGAGAGATTCGAAGTCCATTCCGACCATAGGAGTCTGCAATATTTGTTCTCGTAGAAGGATTTGAATATGAGACAGAGGAGGTGGATGGAATACATCAAAGACTATGACTTTCCAATCAAGTATCATCCAGGCAAAGTGAATGTTGTAGCTGATGCTTTGAGCAAAAAGTCAGGGGCCATGGCCAGCTTGAGAGGAACCAGTGTCCTTCAACAGTTTGAAGAATTAGGTGTCGGAGTACAGACCCTAGAGTTGGGTGTGATGGTAGCAAATATGATAGTGTCTGAGCCTACTTTTATCCAAAAGATCAAGGACAGTCAGTTGCAAGACCCAGACTTAGCAAGGATAGTAGACCATATCGCAGAACGTCCAAATTTCAAGATGGTGAATGGAGTATTGTACTTTTGTGATCGGTTGTGTGTACTTGAATGTGAATGATCTGAAGGAAGAAATAATGACTGAAGTCCGCAACACAAGATACTCCATGCACCCGGGTAGCACGAAGATGTATCAGAATTTGAAGAATAGATTTTGGTGGAACAACATGAAAAGAGAGATAACAACTTTTGTATCTCATTGTTTAACTTGCCAGTTGATCAAAGCAGAGCATCAGAAACCCCTAGGTTTACTACAACCGTTAAAGATTCCGAAGTGGAAATGGGAACATATCACCATGGATTTCGTCTCCAGTTTGCCAAACACTAAGAAGGGGAATAATGCAATGTGGATTATTGTGGATCGTCTCACCAAGTCTGCCCACTTTATTCCAATGAAGATAGGGAATATGATGCATATGGCACCACTTGCAAAATTATTTGTTGATGAGATTGTTAGTAAGCACGGTCAACCTGTCTCCATCACTTCGGATAGAGATAGCAGATTTGTTTCGAGGTTTTGGAAAACTCTTCTTGAGTCCAAGGGTACCAAACTCCAATTCAGTACAGCGTATCATCCTCAGACAGATGGTCAGTCAGAATGGACGATACAGACTCTTGAAGACATGTTGCGTACATGTGTGCTAGATTTCAAAGTTCAATGGGATGAGTGCTTACCACTTTGTGAGTTTGCTTACAATAATAGTTACCATTCCAGCATTGGTATGGCACCTTTCGAGGCACTCTATGGCAGAAGATGCAGAACTCCAGTTTGCTAGGAAGAAGTCGGTGTACGTAGCCTTCACGGACCAACTATAGTTGGAGAAACTAGTGACAAGGTCAAATTGATTCAGGAACGCTTGAAGGTCGCCCGAAGTAGACAGAAGAGTTATGCTGACACTCACCGAAGAGAATTGCAGTTTCAAGTGACTGACAAAGTGTTCTTGAAGGTTTCACCCATCAGAGGGACTCTGAGGTTCGGACAGAAGGGTAAATTGTCAAGAAGATTTATTGGTCCATACGAGATTTTGAGCAAAATTGGGGACGTTGCTTATAGGCTTGCGTTACCGCCGAAACTCTCTGGGGTACACAACGTATTTCATGTTTCCATGCTCAAGAAGTATGTTTCTAGTCCTTCTCATATCCTACAGCACGAGCCTTTGGAGATTCGAGAAGATGCTTCGTATGTGGAAAAGCCGACCAAGATCATTGATACCAAGGAGCAAGAACTTAGAAATCGGACAATTCATTGGGTCAAGGTACTTTGGGAAAAGCATGAACTAGAAGAAGCCACTTGGGAATTGAGAGATCAAGTTCAGAGAAAATACCCACACTTGTTACCTGAGGTAAAAGTTTAATTTATTTGGCGGACCAAATATCCTAAGGGGTGGAGGATGTCAAACCCCAACCCAGGATTAACCCAATAGTGTTTTCTTAGTGTGTGCTTAGTCCCAAGCGGGTTTAGTTACCGTGGGTTAGAATTCCATTAGTCTTAGTTCTGAACATAGCTTTGGGGAGTTTTGAGAACGTTTGATGTTAACTAGACACACTCAGGAAGGCCTAGGTGTACGTGCAAGCATGGGGAGGTCGTGTTGAGCTTTGTGTTAATCGTGAATTTCATTTCATTTGAATGGTTTTATGACTATTTACAACTTTTGTATTTAGCCCGTCTGCGTTTGAAGCCTAGAAACTCAAGTTTTGGGCCAAAGGGTAAAATCGCCTTTTCACACCCAAATCTGGACACAATTTTTGAAATCTCAAAACCGGGTCAAAAATATACTTTTCGGAAACTAGATATTTCAATGATCGTTTTATCCTTCTTCGTCAACTTCATTCGAGGCCCGCAAGACCATGTTTTCACACATGCAAGAATTAACACTTGAGGGACCCACTTGCAAAGCATTTAAAGTTACTTTACCCTCTCTTCCTCTCCATTTCCCCCAATCTCTGCAACTTTCTTGACCTAGGGATAAAACCCTCTTTTCTCTTCATTTCCTCCTCTTGAATGCATGAGCTAGAGACCTCCAAAAGAAATTCCAAGACCATCATCTTCTTCCTCTCATCCCAAGCTTTCTATTGATGCCATTTTCTTTGGATTCCTAGTTAGCCAAGCTCTCCATTTCCTTCCTCACTTCTTGTTTGGACACCTCTAGGTAAGTGCTCCAATCCATCTTTTCAATGGAGTCCTTCTAACTCTTAAGGATCTTGTTTTTCTAACTTTCAACACCCATTTCGAAATGGGTTTCTTTGCATTTTGGGTGAGTTTTTGAATGATTTTCATGGGGTTTTTGTAGCTCTTGGCTTAGCTCTTGGGTAGGAGTGCTTGAAGGAGTTTATATTAGCATTTGGGCAAAGGCAAGTAATCTCTATAGGTTGTTTGTGTATGTGTGTCTATGGATTTCACTATTTCTCTTGGAATTTCTATATGATTTGTCATTTAGTATTAATGTCATAGTTTGTTGGACTCTCATTTTGTGATTTTACTCAAGTAGGTATAATGATGTTATGTAACCTTACAAGTTTTCAGATTTTCTATTTGTATGTAAGTCTTTCCCCTTTAGAAATTTGAGTTTGTTTTGATAAGAATGGGATTTGAATGATTATGATAATGGAATTAAGGATATGGGAATGTGAATTTGACCCCTTGGAGAGCATGGAGGCTCAGGGAACTTCAGATGGTCTAAGTGTAAGATGGAGGGAGGAATTGGCTTATGAGCCATTGTTAGAAATTTTGTGTATTGCAATTTGATGGATGCATTATCATCTTAGCATCATTTAAATGTTCACACATGCACTGATTTAGAAAATGTTGAAATCTTGATTTACACATACATTGTTTTTTAGACTTGTAGAACTATTGATTTATGCATGTTTGGTTTTAAACTTGGATGCATTTAAATTTGAAAAGAAGTTTTATGAATCAAGCTAGCCTATGTTTTAAATCTTTCAAATCATTTTAGGCTTTTATGTTTCATGATTTTAAAAGCACGTAGATTGAATTAAAATCATGTTTCCAAGCTTGATTTAATGGCCCAGAAGTCCCCTCAAAGAAATACTTTGAAATATGCATTTTTGGGGTTTTTGATCCCTGGGCCCAGGTCGACATGTAGTGTGCTCGGTCGACCGATCCCATGGACCCAGTCGACCGCGCACACTGCGGGTCGATCGGGCAAAGAGCCGTTGAGCTACTTTTTCAAAAGGTCAGATTTTTTATCGTTAAGGCCAGGTCGACCGGGGTACATTGTAGGTCGACCGGGGACACGCCAGAACTCATTTTTTTAGTATAAAATGAGGTTCATTCCCTTGAAAAAGTGGTTGATCAAAGAAGACAAAAGAGCCTTCCTTGAGGTGTTTGGAGGCAAGAAAAAGGGGAATGGACTAAGAGAGACCAAGGGATCATTAGTAAAGCTAAAACTTGGATTAATGAAGTTAAATCTCTAAGTAAGCTTCACTTTTATTTATCATATGTTATATGCTTTGTTTAAATCATTGGTAAATGATTTTTTAGCATGATAACTATGATGTATTGAATCCATTCTTCATTTAATCTTTGATCTAAGTTGGATTGGATTCTTCACCTTGATTTCAAACCAAGTTTGTTTTAAAACTTTATAAAACATGTTTTGTCAAAACCTTTGATTTCTTTTGTAACATGTTTCATTTACTTGGTTGATTCATATTGTTGTTTTCATTCAATTGAACCTTAGTTAATCTTTTATTTTTGAAAACAACATTGCACATGCATCACATGTTTAGACATAATTAATTTCATACAACTTGTGAGCTTTTGATTTTCATATCATCAACAAGTTAGTATTTATACATGTGATTTGCATTTCACTTTAATCAAATCTTTGTGTGCTTTAAACTTTAAAATGCATTAAGCATACATTAATTGAGCCTTCATTTTAAACTTGATTGAAGTTTTCACACACACACTTCATGAGCATTCATTTTAGCATTTCATAGAGTGTTGTGTGAGTTGAATTTAACTTTCTTATTCGCCTATTTTAGAGGCAATTAAATTGAGCTTAAATTGTATCTCTTTGAGTGTTTGTGTAGACACTTCCTTGAGAGAAATCTTTTTTGTGTAAGGGTTATTGCTTAGACTAGAAAAGCATCTTGTATAATTTGTTGTTTAGCCTAGAAAAACAACATTGTTAGCATATTGCTTAGCCTTGGAAAGCATATTGTAGAGGTTATTGCTTAGCCCTTTTCAAAAACATAAATAGTGGAAATCCGGTGGGGTGTTGGATCACAAGCCGGTAGTGGATGTAGGCATTGAGGCCAAACCACTATAAATCATTGTGTTATGGTGAATGCTTTGTGGTGATTGTTTTGTTTAAGCTTCCGCATATTGTTTGTTTATCATCACATGTGACTAGTTAATTGTTAAGAAATTAAAATTGGCCCTAATTAGTCATTAAGTGTAGATCACCCTATTCACCCCCCCCTCTAGGGTTAGGATCCCGGACTTTCAGCCATGTTTGAAGAGTGAAATTTCTGCACTTAGCGAGCACAGGCAGAAGCCTGTTCGCTCGAGCGACCTCTGGGTTCGCCTGCCTGGCACGAGCACAGGCAGAAGCTTGTTTGCTCGAGCGACCTATGGGTTCGCTCGAGCGACCAGGCCACTGCTTGGTCCGAGTGCGGACAGAGGGTTGTCCGCTCGAGCGACCATGGATTCGCTCGAGCGAACTGCCTGCTACCTGGCCAGTTTCAAGATAGAACCTTGATCGCCCGAGCGAACTGTCCAGACAGCTCGACCGACCTATCAAATCCCAGTTTTAGAAACTTTACACCATTTCTATGCTCTCTAAATATTTGAAAACTAGGCTCTGTTAAAGACTTTAACCTGACATTGTGTAATTGGAACTCCAACTTATGCACCAACTTTAGGGGGCACCAAATTCCGTATTTTAACAATAGAGTCTCAATCACACAAAGGTCAATGAATAGTCTTAGCATATACGTGATGAAATTATCGTGTTTTGAACTTTGGTTTAATACAACAAGTAATATCGTGTACTCGCTTTGGATTCAAGTTTTAAGCTCGTTCGAAGATTGTTTCAAGTATCAAATGGGGATCACTTCTTAAGTTGTGAGCATGCATATTATGCATTTTTGCTAGCGGTGTCTTGTCTGGTTTTGATAAGTGATTTCCCCTTTTATTCCGACGTGTTTGTATCGTGTTTCGCGTGTTTTATGCATTCATGAATTCAAGTGAACACCACAGAGCTTGGACTGCCCTTTTAGTCTGATCCACTGTCCGGGGGTCCTTAAACATGTGGACTATCTGCAGATTAGTCATGTATTTTATTACATATCGTGCGTGTCCGGTTCCGCGGCCGAAATCCCGTATTTGTGGGAATCGTGTCTTGTTATACTATGTATATATCGTGCCTGTCTTGCGTGCTTACTCTGTTCATTATAAATGATAGAGAAAAGATGGGCTCTTTGTGGATTTACGGTTCATGATATATTATGTACGCATGCTAGTTTGTCACAAATGTTGAAATGTATTTCAGTCAAGTATTTAGTTTAAGTTCAGTAAATTGTTTTTATATGTTTTCAATTAAACAAGATTATTCCATGCTCATGCCTAAATTGTTCACCTGCCAAACCGTTGTGTTTGATGCTGGTTATTTAGTGCCCAATGCAGGCGGTTTTGCCTTTGAGGAGGAATGCCCGGAGGAGGCTGTTGAGCCCACCCTAACTCGTGAGTGGCAGCCCGACGACGTCATCTAGACGTCGAGGCGGGTCATGAGTTCGAATTATCATGTTTTGGGTTTCATATATTTTTAGTATTGTATTGGCCTTTGTTGGCCTCTTATTTTGGGTTGTAGCAAATTAACACACTTTGATTAATTTTGTAACTTGAACTGCTATGGGAATGTCATGTTATAATTCCTTTTCTGATATTTTAGTCTTGATGATGTCTATGTTCATATATACTATTATGATATGATTTGCTACACGCTTCCGCCTATTTGATCATGTGAGCTAGATATCCGTGTTCTCGGAATCCTCACCGCGGGAACATGTGTGAAATTAATCATCTTATCTCAACGATCATCGTCGCGGGGCCCGGGTCTCTGTCCGGGGTCCCGACACTTCGTGCGAAACCAGTCCCTTGAGATTTTCTATTTTCTTCTCTAGCAGTCACCCTTCTGGACCCTCTCGTGCTAAGAGGTCTGTTTGAATCCCTCCTGTCTCATAGGTTTGAGGTGGGCCGATTAGCCTTGTGTCGATTAGGGCTTCATTTAGGTTGAACCCTAGGAACCCTCTTCCAATTCCGACCCGAGCTGTCAGGTTCTTCGTGTAAGACCCCCTACCCGAGTGACCTCGATTATTGTTAATTAAGACGTGTGTTAGCTCTAAGCGTGTTTAGTGTTATTTGGTTTAGTTTGGTTTAGAATAGCTTTGTTATAGCTTTGGGGATTTTTGAGTGTCTTGGTTTTTAGTGTGGGGCCCTTTGGGGTTTCCTTGTTTATGACTTTACGTGTACTTGGGGTTTTATCTTGGTTTTCTTGGTTTGTACTTTATCCCGTTTTGTTTATCTCGTTAATACCTTCAACTTTCATGTTGATCCCGTTCCCGTTCGAAACCCCGAAACTTGACTTTTCTAGCTTCTTGGGCAAAACAGTCTTTTTACATTAAATCTGGACCAAATAATTGATGTTCCCGAAACCCGCGAAACATATATTTTTTGGAAACTAGATATTTCGACGATCATTTCTTCCTTCTTCGTCGATTTCATCCGAAGTCCCGAAAACCACTATTTCAGCCTTTCAAAGTTCTTAAGTGGTGGAGCCCACTTTCATTGGCTACAAGAACCCATCTCCCCTTTTTCCTTTCTCTTTTTCCAGCACAGCCACCTTGAGCCTAGGGTTTGCTTGGCTTTTCTCTTCTTCTTCTTGCTTTTCCTTCATAAGCACTACCAAGTTTGCACCAACATCTATAAGGACTTCATCATCTTCTTCACCACCTCAAGGGCTTTCCATTGATAACTTTTGTGAAAAAAACCACTATCTTCAAGACTTGTTTTGAGCTAATCTTTGCCATTTGAGGACCCTCCAAGTAAGATCTCTCCCAAATCTCTTAGATTTGTGTTCTTATGGTCCTTGAGAAGCTCCATTTTCATTATTAGGAGCTCTCTCTTCTTATTGCTTGTTTTGACCCATTTTAGGGTTTGTTTTGGGGGTTTTTGTAGAGATTGTGTTCTTGGCTTACAAGGGTGCTTAGGAGCTTGTTTTCCTTTGATTTGGGACCCAAGGCAAGTGGATGATTTGATATTTCTAGCTTTGAATGAGATTTATGAAATGCATTTATGATTTCACCTAATGTTTTGTGACATTAATGACTTATTTAGGTTTGAAATAAATGCACAATAGTGAGTCTTTATAGCTTGTTTTATTCATGGATTAGATTGCTAATCAGGTTTGAAAGAATGTAGAAAAGGAATGGAGAAAATGGATGGACCACTGAACTGCAGAGAATAGAACTGGGTTCTGTTACGCAGTTCACGCGGTCGACCTACCAAGGGGCGCGGTCGACCGAGCACACTGGATCAGGTCCCCTGTTGGATGACCTGCTGCATGCGGGAACTACTGTTATGCGGTTCACGCGGTCGACCGACCAGGTGGCTCGGTCGACCGGCGACACATGGTCAGGTTCTCTGGAACCTGACCAAATCACTATTCCTGCATTTTAATTTACAACTCCTGGTCGACCTGGCCCTTGGCCGGTCTACCGAGCCTACTGTGTGCTGGGTCGACCGGCCAAGGGCCAGGTCGACCTGCCCAACTGGAAACCCTGCTGAAATATGGATTTTTGCCCTATGTTAGATGGACTTTAAGTGGAACTTAGTGACCCTTTTGTGGACCCGTTGACTTCTTGTAGGATGGTTGAACCGACATTCCTCATGGTTAATCCGGTTGTATCGGTACTTAACCTAATTCAATCTTGGACGGTAAGGAACGACGGGATATCCTTTCTTTTATATAAACGCGAAATTGGTTTGTTTGGGTATCGCGAATCCGTTTTCCTTTCGATGACTGAGTAGGTTGTAAGGTATTACTAGATTAATATTGTGCTTAGGATCCCATCTCTACTATGTTTTGTTTATTTAAAATTCGATTAAAGTTTGAATACCTAAGGTGCATAAAGAGCCCGGAATGTCTCCAAACTCAAGGAGTACCAAGTGATCATTACAATCGACATACGGGGTCCTTATTCACTTGATTTATATCGAATTCCGATACTTGTCCCGAATTTCAAGAAATGTGATTTATCATTCCCGAAAACATTGAATTTGCAACTAGAGCTTTCGCTAGCCCCGATATGCACTTCCCGTTAGAAAATGAAATTAGTGCTTTTGAGAACCCCGTCCCGCCCGTTTATTTAACTGCATTACATATGATTTGTACATGTCTTGTTTTACATGATTTGACCTATGAGTCGGCACCACTAAGCTTGGCTTTCCTTGACGGTCTGATCCACCGACTTGGAGACCCTTTTCCGTCCCGCCAGCCGCAGTTTGGATCCCGCTACCCGGTTATTACCGTGGTCTTGTCCCCATACCCGGTTCGCTACCGTGGTCCCGTCCCGTATTATATTATGTATATGTATATGTTACTTATGTTGCATCTCCTCACTTCGGTGACTGAGACAACATCCCGATATGCTCATGTCACTTCGGTGATAGAGGACCTAGCTATGTGTGGTTGCCATCTTGTCTGTTTCCCATTTCCTTGGATACCTTACATGTTTTATATTGCATATGTATTTGAATAAATGATTCTCTCGTTTTATGAAACTATTGCTTTGACAGGTTTAAATGTTTTCCAAGGTAATTTCTTTATTGTTATGTCTTTTCACCCGTTTGCCAAACTGTCGTGTTTGACCCTCTGCTTTGGTACTCAGGTCCCGTTATTGGTCTCCCCGAGGAGGAGCTTGAGGAGGCGGTCGGCGAACCGCACCGATTAGTTGAGTGGCACGCCGATGATGTCGTCTAGACATTCGGGTGCTTGAGCTGCGAAACATTTTGGGGATAGAAACTAACCATTCTTTTGGGGAACTTGTTATTTTATTCATATTGGCCTTTGTTGGCCTCTATTTTTGGGAACAATGTAATTAAACTATATTGTTGTAAACCTTAACTTTCTTTTGGGGTTATAACTTTAATGATCATTGCTCATTTTGATACTAGTATTAAACATGTGTTAATCTTGCTATCTTGGACATGAATGTATGAAATAGATTTGCTACACGCTTCCGCACATAAAAGAAATATTCATGTTGAAGTGATATCCTCACCGTGGACACCTGTGGGAAATCGCGTGTATGAGTGGTACTCTTGGTAGACTCGTATACGTTTTGGGTTTTAAATTAATTCATGCACAATCATACATACATCAAATCACAACAATTAGTCCCGATCCCAGATTAGGCCCACTTGGGGACCCGGTCCGGGGTCGCGACACTTCGTCTATGCTTTCCTGTCGGTCCAAGTTGGATTCCTGTGACTCATGACCATGTTCTTGCTTTCGCTCACCTGCGACTGTGCGTACGATGGTTTGCGCCATGGTGAATGCGTTTCGCGCTGGTGCTGGCGCTTTTCTAGCTGTGTTTAACGGATCCTCAATTGCCTTCGAGCATCCTTGCCTGCTCGGAGGTCCCTTCTGACGCGATACTTTGGCCGAGGTATCCTTGACAGTAAGGGCTCTCGCCCTGGGGGAGTCGCTTGGGCATAGTGTTGTTTGATAACGTGAGTGGCTAGGATTAGCTTTCTTGAAGATGGCAGGTCCCTTCCGTGTGATACCTTGGCCGACGTCCCCTTAGCAGCTGGCATAATCGCCTGGGCGCCAGAGGGCATCAGTCTAACCGTCACTTGGTATCGGGAGCCGTCAAAGGCATGGGACTTTCTTTCATGAAAAGGGTGATTCATCGTACTCATCCTCTGTGATTTCTCTGTGGTGTTAGAGCTAGCTAACAATTGTAGCCCCGAATCCCTAGCAGAGTCATCAAAATATGTAACAAAAGAAAATAAAAATAATAATTTGCTGGAAGTATATTGTAAATGTGAGACAAGAAAAGTGCATGCGTATGGAAATTCTATTTCAACAACTAAAGATCCGGGCCTTACACTAAGCTTCTGGTCTGTCCGGTATTCGGACTGCCAGTACTCCTATCTATAGAGAGATTACAGAGATGGTTTCTTTTTAGAAGGGAAGAAGGCCTCTCAAGGCGCCCTTTTCCCTTCTAGACGATATTTTCCTTTTTGGTTCCTCCTCCCCTCTCGGGATCAGTACCCGTTCCTTATATAATGCCCTTTGCATGTGCCTCTCCTTTTTTCCTTTCAGCTGCCTTCTTCATTTATGGACAAAAGCAGGATTCCTAGAGTCGGGTCCCTTTTCTTTTTTCTTTTCGCTGCCTCCGTCTATGGATGAAGGCAGGTTCCTAGAGTTGGGGGTCCCATTTCTTTTCTTTCCCCTGCCTTCGTCTACGGACGAAGGCAGGGTTCCTAGAGTTGGGTCCCTTCTTTTTTCTTTCCCCTGCCTCCGTCTATGGACAAATACGGGGTTCCCAAAGTCGGGTCCCTTCCCTGCCTTGGTGATATAACTGTGGTGGGACACCTCATTCTCTCCTTTTGTTTGCCTGTTTGCTTTTGCTGATAGGTGGGGATCATTGTTTCCAAACCTGCCTTAGTCGATTTTATCGAGACGGGCCCTCCTTATAATCTCCCAAACGACTGTGGGCCCGTGACCAATTATATTTTGGCTTGTAACTTTCATCGTGCCTACAATGTAGTGCTTAGTCGGGAACGTCCCATGTTGTCATACATAGCATTTCAAATTTAATTCTTATATTCACTTGTTGTTTTGTTTTAGGGGATTAAAGATTCAGCAGTAACTATGGTTTTGATAGGCTTTGGTCTAGCTATGTATTGGTGATAAGTGTCAAGCATTTGAAAAAAAAAACTTTGCGCTAGTTCATCATATTACACGTCCATGCATTTTGTCCCATTGTAAAAAAGAAATTTAGAAGATTGCATCCACATCATTCATCATGTATTTTATTTAGTTTAGGAAAATTAATTCTCAGATTTGCATTCGTTTAGAAAGTGTATAATTTAGATTCTTAGCATAATCTAGTGTTTAACCTAGGAAAGTTAATTGGTTTCTAATCTAGTGTAGGTTTTTTTTTTCGGTAAACGGTCTAATCTTAGGGAGTTTTCCAATTTAGATTGATTTGATTTGATATATCTTTATTAGGTGTGATTATTTTTTCTTAACTTGTTTTAGTTCCCAATTTCATTTGTCAGTTTTAATTTTAGTAAGTGATATTTTTAGGATATTTTCTAATTGGATGTTTTAATGTGTTTTCTATTTTGCAGCAACTTGATCTTTTTAGTTTTAGGAATCTAGTTTTAGGATATTTTTTTATTTCATTGGATTGTAATTAAATCGTTTAATTAAAGCAGGAATGGTTGTAATTAGTTTTTAATTAGGCTAGTTTTAGATTTCATTTAGGGCAGGTACTAGTTGGAAAGCCTTATCTCAATAGCTCCATGTGGATCGACCTTATCTCAAGTTGTAAATCCTTATTACTACATCGTGGCTCTTTTCTTTCTTTTTAGTGTAGATTTTTCTTTTTTGTTAGTAGAGTAGCTTCTTTGGCTTTTGTTTTCTTCGTTTTGTCTAACCACGGATAGAGCTAAAAAAAAGCTACATCTTCAGGTGACTTCTTCCCCTTTACCCTCTTTTCATTTACTTTCCCTATGCTATATTTACTTTTTGCACTGCATGCATAACATCGAGGACGATGTTCATCTTAGGTTGGGGGTGGGAACAAGCATAACTGTCCAATTCTAGATAAAAAAAATGTTCTGTTAATTTTGTCTTTTTTATCCCTTTTTAGGAAAAAATTTCAAAATTTTGGTATTAGGAGTTTCTTTTTCATTTTTAGAAAATAAAGTATTCGAAAGAACTTGACGATTTGAAGATGTCTAGAAATCTTGAAGATCAAAATATTTTTTTTTAAGGAAGTAAAATGAAGGTTCACCATTTCCTAAAAGATAAAAAGAATACCAAACTTGATTTTTCACAGTAACACGTGTACATCATTTCAAAAATTTTGGATAAAAAGAGCTTTAAATCTCGTTTTCAAATTTTTTCAGGAAAAGTTGGATGACATTATGAAATTTGGACGTATAAGTTCTCCTGGTTCATTGGGATGGTTAGGACAATCGAGGCCAGTGAATTAATTCGGGTGAATTGAAAAGGGATGCCTATTGTTGGGGACCATTTTGAAAAGAAAAAAGGAAAGCAATATAAGGGATGCACAAACTTGAAAAAGGTGAAATATACATGATATGGCTTTGTTCCTCATGTTCTGTGTGTTAAAGAAAAATCACCTCAAAAGAACCCTAATTGTTAAAAAAAAAAAAAAAAAAACAAGAGATGCATATCGCAACCTTTGAAAAAATAGTATTGCAAAAGCCATCATAGTAGCTTCGAGAGGACACTTGTATTACCCTGAATCTGGGAGAGTTGGAAATTTTGAAAGAGAATTCTGTTTTAACGACATTATCATAGAACATTTGGTAGTTTCCAAAGTTTTGATATAATTTTTTTTTGAGTTTTGAAAACAAAAACATGAACTGGATTTTGAAAAGTTTGAAATTTTGAGTATTCAGGAATTTAAAGCCTCCGATTTGACTCAATCATCTTTTTGAAAAATAGTTCTTTGATTTTCTTTCATGAGTCACCTAAAAGAAAAAAACAAGGAGAATTTTGTGGGTATATTCATTGCAAACCCTCACGAGGCACAACTCGTCCACTAGGAGAACCTAAGGGTTTAGGGCTTACTGCATACACTAAATGCAGTCGAGAGTGCCAGCGAAAGTGGCGTTGCATTCATTTTTAGATAGTTTTGTTACGTTGGATTAGTTTTAGATTAGGTTAAGATGAAAGTTTCATGTTTTTCGCAGTTTTTTCTAGGGACTCGAAAAATGCTAGTTGGGGGTGTGATGAGTCCCGAAAAGCACATATTTTCATACACATTTTGGACCATTTTAAGAACTTATTGATATTAAAGAGCCTCCTTTAGTGTCAAATCATGTTTTTCTACACTTAGGATACATTGTAGTGCATTCATGCATAATTTGCTCAAAATCACATTTTTTGTATAAATTTATGAAACGTAAAGTCGGTTATTTTGGGTGCATCAAGTAAGGTCCCATGCGTAGTTCATTCAAATTTCTTACGTAGAATTATTCTTGAATCCATTTATTTTAATTTGTGCAGGAGAAATCAAGAATGGGACCCGCATTGGTGAAATTTGAGAGAGATCAAGGATAAGACATCTTTCATGGTCGACCCACATATCTTGGAAGTTTTGCGGAGTGTGAAAAGTCAACAATGGAAAGCTAGATTTGAAATTTCAAGATTAATAAAGGAAACTCCCTATTTGGTAAGATCCAATGTTTACTAAGTTTGAAATTTAAAAATCAAGAAATAAATTTAAGAAAGGAAAGTGTGCTAAAAGAGTTGACTAGTCAATCAAACAAGCTTGGAAACAAACCAAAGATGGAAGGGGAGTCCTAAAACAAAGAAGGAAAGATCTCAAGACCCCTTTGGATGTCCACATGGGTCCCACAAATCCCATTGCACAACTAAACATAGAAGCTTCCATATGGGTATAATTATTCCCGGATTTTTCAGGGGCAGCAAAATTAAAACGGCCAAAACTCTCAATCCAACCGTCAGATCGACATAATTTACCCACCATTGGAAAGATCTTTTCCAGTAGATATTTGTGGAGCCCAAGGTTGCGTCAGTCAAAGCTGAAAGATGAAATGAGGGAGATATGGCCTCTGGAAGTTAGTGCTACAATTTCTACATGGGATTGCAATTTTGCACATGGAAAGCACCAAAAATCTCTCACTCACCTTGTTATTTCTTTGAATACTTGTTGGCAAAGGAAGAGACTTACCATACAAAAAGATTGCATGCTAAAAAGTTGGAGCAAAGAAGGAAAGGAAGAGAGCAAAAATCTATAAATTGAAGGCATACGCATCCCTCTCCTCTCATATGAAAACAGACCACCTCTCTCTAGAATTACTAATACACTCCACCATTTCCCTCTCTCTTTTCTCCATTGGAATCCTCAAGGAGATTTGGCATAGAAATCACACTACACCCTTGGGTTTTTGATCTAGAAGAGGCTCCTCATACTAGCATGTAATTGTCTTGGTTTATTTTTTTTTTTTATCTTATGTAAAGACTTTGCATATTAGTAAAAGTGTTTATTTCTCTTTTCAGTTTTTCTTTCTTCTACTTGGGTGATTGGTGATTGATGTGTGCTTTTTTGTTGTTGGTGTTTGGATTGACGACCCAAAGGCCCTTAAGAACATAATTCAAAATATGAACCCGCTTAGAAAAGAATTTTGAAGGAGAAGAATACACTTCCACTACATTTAATTTCTTTGCACTACTACATTTAAATTCCTTGCACAATACATTTAAAATTCCTGCAATTTTTCTTTTTTTTTATTCATGTTGATTATATGTTTATTTTGTGCATAGTTTATGGTTGGAAGTAGTGATCAATGCATGCATTGCATATGGTGGATTCTCTTACATGTTTAAGTGGCCGAGAAATCTAGTTTTGAAAAAAAAAAAATAATTTGAATTGTCAAATTCGGTCAAACATAGTGTTGAATCTCAGATCTAGCATCTAAACAACACTTTCTACACAGTTTTAACAAAACTGCAAAAGAAGTTTTTGGCAAAAAGTTCGAAGTTGGTATACCAATCAAATCAGGGTATTTTTCTGTGAAACATGGGAAAATTGAAGTTAAACATGTGGTATCTCATGTTCCAGAATTCCAAAAAAAAAAAATGATGTTGGAAAGATGGTGAGCCAGTGGCTCAAACATGGCTGGTCGGACCCACCTATTTGTAGAACTTTTGCACAATTTCAGTTTTTTAGGTCACGTTCATGCACTCATATCTTCTTTGTTTTAAATCCTTTGTTCACTTCCAAATTTTTTTTTTTTTTTTTTTTTGGTTCATGCATCATTGCAGTTCAAACCCCATCCATTAAACTCAATATTAGGTTGCATTAGATTGGGAAAAATCACGCATAAAAACAATCATACATACTAGTTTTCCGGACTTAGAACTTTTCAGCATCTCATGGCATATATTGCATTACTTGTTAGAATCACACGATCACTGAGAGGGGGGGGGGGGGGTTGTCGCGACCCCTGACCGAGACCCGGGCCCCGCGACGGTGGTTGATGAGGTAAGATGATTAATTTCCCACAGGTTCCCGCGGTGAGGATTCCGAGAACACGGATATCTAGCTCACACGATCAAATAGGCGGAAGCGTGTAGCAAATCACGTCATAACAAATAGATAATAACACATACATCATCAAGACCATAATATCAGAAAAGGAGTTATATCAAGACATTCCCATGGTAGTTCAAGTTACAAGATACTCTCAACGTGTGTTAATTTATTACATATCAAAATAAGAGGCCAACAAAGGCCAATACAATAACAAAAGTATATAAAACCCAAAATGTGATAAATCGAACTCATGACTCGTCTCGACGTCTAGATGACATCGTTGGGTTGCCACTCGCGAGCTAAGGTAGGCTCAACAGCCTCCTCCGGGCACTCCTCCTCAAAGGGATAACCTCCTACACCTGGGCACCAAAATACAAGCATCAAACACAATGGTTTGGCAGGTAATCAATTTAGGCATGAGCATTGAATAATCTTGTTCAATTGAAAACATATAAAACAATTTACTGAGCTTAAAATGAATACTTGACTGAAATACCTTTCAAAATTAGAGATAAAATAGCATGCGTACATAATATATCATGAACCGTAAATCCACAAAGAGCCCATCCTTTCTCGATCATATATATATAATGAAAAGAGTAAGCACGCACGACGAGCACGATGTACACATAATATAACAAGACACGATTTCCACAAATACGGGATTCCAGCCGCGGAACCGGACACGCACGATGTGTAATAAATACACGACTAATAAGCAGATAGTCCACAAGTTTAAGGACCCCCGGACAATGGATCAGACTGAAAGGGCAGTCCAAGCTCTGTGGTGTTCACTTGAATTCTTGAATGCATAAAACATGCGAAACGCGATACAAACACGTCGGAATAAAAGGGGAAATCACTTATCAAAACAAGACAAGGCACGGCTAGCAAAATGCATAATATATATGCTCACAACTTAAGAAGTGATTCCCATTTGATACTTGAAACAAATCTTCGAACGAGCTTAAAACTTGAATTTAAAGCGAGTACACGATATTGCTTGTTTTATTAAACCAAAGTTCAAAACATGATAATTTCATCAAATATATGCTAAGGCTATTCATTGACCCTTGTGTGATTGAGACTCTGTTGTTAAAACACAATAATTGGTGCCCCAAGTTGATTCATATCTTGGAGTTACAATCACACAACGTCAGGTTAAGGTCCTTAATATAGCCTAGTTTTCAAATCTTTAAAGAGTAAGTAAATGTGGTCAAAATTTCTAAAACTGGGATTTGACAGGTCGTCCGAGCGGTCTGGACAGTTCGCTCGAGCGAAACATCTCGCTCGAGCGAACCATCAGGTCGCTCGGGCGATCGAGGTTCTGTCTCGAAACTGGCCAGATAGTAGGCAGTTCGCTCGAGCGAACCAAGGGTCGCTCGAGCGGACAGCCCTTTGTCTGCGCTCGGACCAGGCAGTGGCTAGGTCGCTCGAGCGAACAGGCTTCCCCCTGCGCTCGCGCCAGGCAATGGCCTAGTCGCTCAGCGAACCCAGAGCTAGCTCGAGCGAACAGGCTTCTGCGTGTGCTCGCTGGGTGCAGAAACTACACTTCTCAAAGATGGCTCTTAAGCCAAATTTCTTCCTCCTTCCTACACTTAGACCACCTGAAATTCCTTGAGCCTCCATGCTCTCCAAGGGGTCAAATTCACATTTCAATAACCTTCATTCCATTATCATGATCATTCAAATCCCATTCTTATCATAACAAATCCAAATTTCAAAAGGGGTAAGGCCTAATTACAATAACAAAATCTGAAAGTTTGGAAAGTTAATTAGCATTCTTACCAATACTTGAGTAAAACTTCACAAGATAAAAGTCCAAGAAAACATGATATGAATACTAAATGACACATAATATGGAAACTTCAAGAGCAAATAGTGAAATCCATAAACACACATGCACAATAAACCCATAGAGATTACTTTCCTTTGCC
>QPKB01000094.1:0-88545 GCA_003546025.1 Camphora micrantha | reverse complement strand
GTACCGATACGACCGGATTAACCATGAGGACATGTCGGTTCAACCATCCTCGAAGGAAGTCAAACGGGTCCACAAAAGGGTCACTAAATTCCATTTAAAGTCCACCTAAACATAGGGGAAAAGGTCCATTTTTCATCAGGTTTCCAGTTGGGCCGGTCGACCGCGTACACAGGGGCTCGGTCGACCGGCCAGGGCCAGGGCCAGGTCGACCGGGAGTTGTAACTTTAAATGCAGGAACAGTATTTTGGTCAGGCTCCAGAGAGCCTGACCTCTGTGTCGCCGGTCGACCGCGCCCTTGGCCGGTCGACCGCGCTAACTGCGCAACTGCAGTCCCCGCAGTTCAGCAGGTTGCCCAACAGGGGGGCCTGTTCCTGTGTCGCCGGTCGACCGCGCCCCTTGGCCGGTCGACCGCGTGAACTGCGTAACAGAACCCAGGTTCTGTTACAGCAGTTCAGTGGTTCCTTCCATTTTCTCCATTCCTTTCCACATTCTTTCAAATCTGTTTAGCAATCTAATACTTGGATAAAACAAGCTATCAAGACTCACAAATATGCATTTATTTCAAATCTAACAAGTCATTAATATCTCAAAATATTAGGTGAAAACATAAATACATTTCATCAAACTAATTCAAATGTAAAAGAGTCAAAACATCCACTTGCCTTAAGTCTTTAGTCAAAGGAAAAACAGCTCCTAAGCACTCTTGCAAGTCAAGAACAAAAGCTATACAAAAACCCCCAAAACAAACCCTAAAATGGGTCAAAACAATGAAGGAGAAGAGAGAGCTTTCAATATTGAAAATGTAGCTTCTCTAAGGCTAGAAGAACACTAATCTAGAAGATTAGGAAAAGATCTTACCAATAGGTTCTCCAAATGAGCAATGCAAGCTAGAAGAAGGTCTTTTGGAGATGAGATTTCTTCACAAATGGTACTAATGGAGAGCCCTTGAAGTGGAGAAGAATATAATGAAATCTTTTGAGATGATGGTGCAAGTTTGATGATGCTTGAGCAAGGAGAAGAAGAGAAAAGTGCACCAAAAACCCTAGGTTCAGTTGTTGTGCTGGAAAAAGAGAGAATGAAGGAGATGGGTTCTCTTTTATAAGCTACACAAGTGGGCTCCACCATCTAGTAACCTAGTTGGGCTGAAATAGTGGTTTTCGGGACTCCGGATGAAATCGACAAAGAAGGAAGAAATGATCGTCGAAATATCTAGTTTCTAAAAAGTTTATGTTTCGCGGGTTTCGGGATTAACACTAATTTGGTACAGATTTGGTGTAAAAGTACTGTTTTGCCCTTGAAGCTAGAAAAGTCAAGTTTCGGGGTTTCAAACGGAAACGGGATCAGCATGAAAGTTGAAGGTAATAATAAAACAAGTAAATCGGGATAAAATACAAATCAAGAAAACCAAGATAAAACCTCAAGCACACATAAAGCCATAAACAAGGAACCCCCAAAGGGCCCCACTAATACCAAAGGCACTCAAAATCCCCAAAGCTATGTCAAAGCTATTCTAAACTAAACCAAACCAAAGTCCACAAAGCAAATCAAGACTAACACGCAACTAACTAAGCACTAATCGAAGTCACTCGGGTCGGGGTCTTACAATAAGGTGCAATGGAGATCGGAGCGGTCCCCGGTAATAGCTCGTTAGTGAAGTCTATCTCTCTAACAGGTGGTAAGCCTGGAATCTCCTCCGGAAAAACATCCAGGAATTCCCAAACAATTAGGATCTCCTATACCCCTCGAGACCGTTTATCCTCCGTGATAAACACCAAATAGGCCTTAAATCCACTTTTCAGAAGTCTATCAGCCTTCAACACTGAAATAAACCCTGTACTAGGATTACTTCTGTCTCCTCGAAATAACACCCCTGCTGGTGTCTCTTCTAACTTGAAGGTGAGGGTCTTATGGAAACAATCCATTGTAGCATGATACTCTGCCAACCAATCCATCCCTAGGATGACATCGAAATCATACATCTCCAATAAAATGAGATTTGCTGATAACTCTAACTCTCCTATCATAACTGAACAACTAGGGTAAAAAGTCCTACATATAACTTCTTTACCTATTGGGGTAGCCACAGTCAAAATGTAATCCTACTCTCTAGCATGCATATCAATCAACTTTGCATATTTTGGTGAGATAAAAGAGTGAGTAGAGCCAGGGTCAAACAAAACCCTAGCTTGAAATCCACAAACTAGAAGTGTACCTTCCATAACATCTGTTGTTGCCTCTGCATCAGCTCTGTTGGCTGCATATACTTGCCCTCTCTGTTGTGGCCTATTCTGGGCCTGTTGTGGCCTGCCTTGTTGTGCATTCCTATTCTTCTGTGGAGCACGCTGATTCTGATTCTGCCCTTGCTGACGGGCCTGCTGCTGCCGTGGCCTATACTGTTGTTGTGGTGCTTGTTGCTGGAGGGGTCTAGCTTGATTCTGCACAACTATTGCATTCAGAGGTGGTGTTGGATGCTATGTCCCCTGTTGCTGCTGGTTCTACTTGTTCTACCTTGGGCAGTCTCTCATCTGGTGGTTCATAGAACCACATCTGAAACATGCCCCCGTGATAGTACGGCACTGGGTACTCTCATGGTTCTTCCCACAATGTGTACACACTAAGGGGTTCTGCACATTCTACCCCTGTCTCTGCCGCTTGTGCTGGTGATTCCTCTGCTGGTTTTTCTGCTGTTGCTGTTGTCCTTTCCCTTTAAGTCTGAGGATCTTGTGGTGGAAATTCTCAAACTTGTAAGCCCTCTTGACTGCATCTTCGAAGGGTGGTACAATCCCGGTAGCATCCCTCTCAATTATGGGATTCAGCCCTTCGAGGAACTTGGCAATTTTCTTCTCAACTGTATCCACTAGCTCTGGAGCATATCTTGACAATCTCTCAAACTTAGTGAGGTATTTGAGGACTGTCATGTTGCCTTGGACAAGTTGCTGGAACTCTATTGCCTTTTGTCCCTTGATGTGTATGGGTACATATTTGTGTTAGGATTCTTGTTGTTGCTAATTTGATGGAAGCACTATCTCTATCAGTCAACTGATCACACACATTCATCATAGTTTGGACCTTGAAATCTGAACCTTAGACTTGAAAATGCTTTTGATTTTCAAAGACTTCTTCCTGCATGTTTTTAGAACTTAAAATGTATTTTCGAAGGCCTAGTTCTTCGTGCAAGATTTTGAAAAATCAAGTTTGACATCGAGGTTCATGTTTTGCATACATATCTCTATTTTAGAATCATTTTAGTATGCATAAATAATATTGGCTAAGAGTTCATGTTTTCATAAATCACTTTCTCAAAAATTCAGTTGGAACTCTGCTCTGGCCTGTGTAGTCGGTCGACCGCGCCAACCACCAGGTCGACCGCGTACACTAAGACAGTTTTTCAAAAATCCTGCAGAATCTTCTCAGAGCTCAGTGTACCTGGTCGACCGCGCACAGGGCCGGTCAACCGCGTAAAGAGCCGTTGGGCCAATATGATCGTTGGACCCGGTCGACCGCATGGTCATGGGGTCGACCGGGCCAACTAGCTGTTGGACTGTTTTTTGTATAAAAGTCCACTTTATTCCCTTCTTTTTCAAGGCTGTTGGTATGAAATCTTGGAACTATTTTGAAGCCTAAAGAAGAGGAATAAGCTAGGAAAGCTAGAGGGCTATTGGAAATCAAATGTTTGAGATTTAAAAAGGTATATCTTTTAAGTTAACTTTGATTTTCATTCCATTTAAAATCATGCATGTTTAATTCTTTGTAATCCCATATTTGCATGATTTCTAGCTTTAGTTGAGATGTTTTGCAAACACAATATCACCTTGGAATACTAAATTGGTTTGCAAACATCCTTGTCTCAATCACATGTGTTTTTGATCTTTAAAACTTCATACAACTTGTTTAGCATGTCTTTCCAAGTTGTTTGAATTCTTCATGTGATTAGTTTATAACTTCAATCATCTTTTTCAGTGCCTAGATTTTCAAATGCATCAAGCATTCATTTGTGAGCTTCCTTTTAGAAAATGATTGAAGTAATCATTCATACACTTTGATCACTCACCTTTGCTAGTTGTATGTGTATGTTTGTTCATGATTTAAACTTTCATATCAGCCTATTTAAGAAGCAAATGTATTGAGCTTAAATTGTATCTCTTTGAGTGTTTGTGTAGACACTTCTTTGAGAAGAAATCTTTCTCTTGTTAAGGTTATTGCTTAGCCTAAGAAAAGCACATTGTAGAGGTTATTGCTTAGCCTTTGAAAATCATCTTATAAAGGTTATAGCTTAGCCTAGAAAAGCACATTGATAGGTTGTTGTTTAGCCTAGAAAAACATCGTTGTAAAGGTTATTGCTTAGCCTTTTGAAAAGCATAATAAGTGGAAATCCGGTGGGGTGTTGGATCACAAGCCGGTAGTGGATGTAGGCGTTGAGGCCGAACCACTATAAATCTTTGTGTGATGATGTATGCTTGTGGTGATTGCTCTTGTTAACTTCCGCATCTTGTTTGGTAAATCATCATTTGTGTCAAATTGTTTTTAATAAAGTTAAAATTGGCCTTAATTAGTCATTAAGTGTAGATCACCCTATTCACCCCCCTCTAGGGTAAGGATCCCGGACTTTCAATTAGTATCAGAGCCTTGTGCTCTATTTTAGGATCAAGTGTTTTGGAACTCTTGATTAGGTGTAAAAACCTAGAGTCAAAACCCTAGGATTGTGTTTTCATGAAAACCATTAGAATGGATTCCACTACTTTAGATTGTATAGATTCATGTGTAGATTCTTCTAGATCCCTACTTCTTCCATCTATTGGAGATTCAAACCTTCAAATTAATGAATCTCAATTTGACTTAAAAGAAGAAGAAAATGATGAAAATGAAGATGATATTCACCAAGCTTGTGATGAATTATATACCTTGTCCTTAAAGCTTGATAAGAAAAATAAAAGATTAGAAGAAGAATCTAAAAGACTAAACAAGGAATTAGTCTCTTCTAAAGATGAACTTAGAGAGAAAGAAGAAATAATAAATTGTGTAGAATCTAAGTTCATGATCTCTTTACATAACCTATCTAATGTGCAAAATGAGCTAAATGAATTAAAGATAGGATGTGATGAACTAAATAAGGAAAACTTAGAACTAAGAGATCAATTAAAAAGGCAAGACAAAGACTTTAACAATTTAGAATCCAAGTTGAGTACCTCTAAGAAAGATTTATCTAATGCTCAAGATGAACTAAATAAAATAAAGTCAAATTATGATGAGCATAATAGAGATAACTTAAATCTAAGAGATACTTTAAAAAGACAAGATGAAAACATTATCTATTTAAAATCCAAATTAAACTTGTCTAATGATCAAAGTAATTGGCAAACCTTGGAACTTGGATCTAATGTTAATAAACTTAAACTAGAGTTAAAACTTGCCCATGACGAACTAAACAAACGTAAGGGATTTGAAAATGAACTTATAATGGTTAAAAATGAAAATTCAACCCTTAAAAAGCAAGTCGCTCAACTTGAAAGCTACAAACAAAAGTATGAGTGCAAATTTACCCAAGGTGAAGAGAAATTTGAAAAATTATTTAGATTGGGTAAATCTCAAAGAGATAGGATGGGTCTTGGTTACAATAGGAATATTTCACATGACCCTAAATTCACCAACACTTTTGTGAAAGGTGAGTCCTCATTCTCTAGCACTCATTCTCCCTTGCCCAAAACAAAATGTCACTATTGTGGTAATGAAGGGCATTTCAAATTTGAGTGCAAATTAAGAAAAAGTCATATGTCTCAACCCATCTATGAACCTAAGAAAGTTAAAACTAAATCTATGAAGGGAAAGACATTAAAATTAAAGGAAGACTCTAGAAAGTTCAAACAAGTTAAATCATTTCATCAAGAGTCTATTAAGATAGATTTTAAAAAGACTAAACAAAACATAAATAGTCAAAATAAATCTATCAACAAGAAACCTCTCACTTTACCTCCTCTATCTTTGGAAATGAAAGATCTTTTGAAAAAGGTTGAAAAATTAAAATTAAAGTTCAAAAGACAAAAAGAGGGAGGAAAAGCTAAAAGAAGTGAGAAGAGTAAAAAGAAAATGAAACACCAACTTCCTAAGACAAATCATCAATCTAAATTTAAAGAGGTCAAACCTAAAAGATATGATGACAAGTCTAAAAGAATTAAATCTCCATCTCCTCTAGTTGGTAGGATTTCTAACATAGACCTAAAAGTCCAAGACCTTAGATGGATACCGAAGGTTAGACCTTTAGACAAATACTAAGATCTCTTTATTAGATAGGACCATCCTTTTCTCATAGTCAAATGTGTTGGTGGTCTTAAGTCTAGTTCTTTGTGCTTCTCTTAGTATCTTCTTTTGGTTTCAGTTATAGTTATTTTAGGTTTACTTGTTGATAATGCATTTTGAATTTAAAAGGTATTTTATGATAAAATGCATGTTTTTGATCAATTTGATTTAGAAAGTTTTATTAAAGTTATATCTTTTCAATCAATTGATTTGTTTTTCAAATGTGTTTAAATTTGATTGATTTCATAGTTAACCATTATTTATCAATTTAAATGTTTTTGAAAAATGTTTTTTCTTGGTCTTACAAGTCTTTTGTATTACAAATGGAATTTTATAGAATTGATTTTATAAAATCACTTTTCTACTTCTTTTTAAGCTTGTAGGATAGCTGGGCAAGGAGTAGATTCAGTGTAGTTTGTCTCTGAAATATTCAGGACATTTTTTTTCCTGAACCTGCTCAACTTGTCAGGTCTGCCCTGTTGGCTCGGTCGACCGCAAGACTTGGCCAGTCGACCGGCACACGGGCCCAGCAACTTAAAAAGTTGTTTTTGTTTCTGTTCCTGTTCCATTCAGAAGCCTTTTTCCTACTACCCGGTCGACCCCCTGGTCTGGTTCTCCTTCTTCCCATCTGCTCCTGTACTCTTTCTAGCCTGTTCTCTTCATCTGGATCCTCATCTTCTTCCCCTAGCTTCCTCTATCTCTCTGCTGGTCTCTCTCTCTCTCTCTCTCTCTCTCTGTCGTCCCTATCAATGTCTCTCTCTGCTGGTTCCCTCTCTTCCTGTTCATTCGTTCACTCATTCTCTTTCTCTCTCAGCTGAAGGCACACTGTTTCAGGTTGTGTGCATTTCTTCTTGCTGACTCAAGATCTCACTGTCTGGACGTCCAAGGTGCTGCAGCTGTCAAGCTCTGTGCACTTTTTTTTTTTGTAGGTTCCCAACCCATCTGTTTTCATCTTCTGAAGCTGATTGGCTGATCCTCTGTCTAGAGTTGAGTTGTCTACCTTCATTGAGGAGTTTTTATAGCCAGTTGTGCACACCTTTGGGCAATTGTAAATTGTAAAACTCTTAGCTTCAAAGTCTGCACTCCAACTGTTTGTCAAATTGCCTGAACCAATATTTTCAAATCTTTGAGGCAACTGTCTTGGCTTTCAGACTTGTGTGAGCATCCTCTCTCTTTGACTGTCAATGGCTCGCACCAAGCAAACATTTAGGAGGCCTAGCAAGAAGTCCAAAACAGGACAAGCTTCTTCTTCTCGTAGATCTCCTTCTTCCTCTCCCGAAGCTCCTCCTCCTCCTTCCGTGATTCGTTTTAATCCCATTTCTTCTCCATCTTCTATTGTTAAATCCTTTCGGAGCATCGGGATCATAGTTGAGAAGATGTGCATAGTTGATGATCTAGTAGACTATGACGTCCCTGCTATTCTAGAAGCGAGAGGTTGGGGTAGCATTCTGACATGGAGTGACAACACATACGCATCCTCTGTCCATGGACTGTATCAGTCTATTTGTGCCCCATCTGCAAACTCCTTTACTATCAGATTCGTGCATGGTGAAGAGGTGGTCACCATAGACAAGATTTCCTCCATCATGGGCATTCCTAGGTCTGATGGACCAAGGTTTATTTCTGAAATTCTGCCCCTTGATGAGAGAGAATCAGTGACTAGTGCTCTCTGTGGTCATCCTGAGATTTGGTCTGCCAGAAATTTTCTCCAAGCCTCCTCCATGATTCCTCCTCTTCGTATTATTGATAGCATTTTCACTCATTCCATTTATCCGAGGAAAGGAAATAGGACGGAGGTGACCCCTTACATGGCAAATATCCTTTTCAAAGTTATCTCGGGTGTCCCTATGTGCCTCCCTTCTGTCATCATGCATCATATCATTAGAGTTATCACAAGCTCTCAGCCCTGTGCAGCTCCTTTTGGGTTCCTGATTACCCAACTCGCTAGTTCCTTTGGAGTGATTCCTCCAGTTTCCGAGAGACCGGAGACTACCACTGTCTTCAACAAAACTAACATTCTCTTGATGAAGCTTCCCCCACCACAGCGAGTAAACCCCATTGCAGAAGGTGATGCAGAGATAGAGGCTGAAGAGGTTGGATTTGCAGATCCAGGAGTTGATCAGCCTCCTCCACCAGAGCTCCCTCAGCCTCCTCAGCCCCCTCAGCCTCCTCAGCAGCGCAGCTTAGAAGACCGTATGACCTCTGTTGAACAAGTTATGTCTACTATGCGAGCAGAGTTTCAGGAGTTTCGACAAGAGGTATCGGGTATGATGAAGAAGACCTTGAGATACCTCTCGAACATCTCCAGTAGCTACAGGCGGCGTGATGATGTGATGATGCCCCCTTCTCCTGCAGATTCTTCTTAGATCTTAGGAGGGTTTTCTTTTTGTGGGGAGTTGTAATATATTTTATTTCATCTTGATGTATTCTGTTTATCAACTCTCAGTCTTTTTGATTACTGACCATGATATTTTGATTTTTGTATTGGTCAAGTAATTTGTAAATGAAATTGTACTAATCTTCAAATTTAAATCAATGAATCTTCAGTTTCACTTATTCTTCTCTTCTTGTTATATTCCTTATATGGTGAATGTTTATGATGCTTTGAATCTATATAACTATCTTTTGTCTTAGCTTCATTCAAACACAGCATAGACAACCAATATACATGATAACCTGTTCTGCATTTCATTTTCTATTTCATTTGGTAACTGGTGCTACTAAAAGGTATTTCTTTTCTCATGTATACAGGTTCCTTTGCAACTCGATGACAAAGGGGGAGAGAAGATCCAACAAAGGGGGAGATAAAGAAGATCGAATCTAACTAATGGGGAGATCTGTCCAAGGATCTTAAAGGGAGAATACTTTTAAAGTATACTGAAGGAGTTCAGAGCGCTTAACAGAAAAGCTTAGAGCAAGGAGGAGAAAGCTCTAACGAAGGGGGAGAAACCGAGGTTAAGCTACATCCAGAGATTTCAAGATAAGAAGTCCTAGAAGTGTTGTGATCATCTTACTTGCGATCAAATTGTAAAGGGGGAGATTGTTAGGATTCTTGTTGTTGCTAATTTGATGGAAGCACTATCTCTATCAGTCAACTGATCACACACATTCATCATAGTTTAGACCTTGAAATCTGGACCTTAGACTTAAAAATGCTTTTGATTTCCAAAGACTTATTCCTGCATGTTTTTAGAACTTAAAATGTATTTTCGAAAGCCTAGTTCTTCGTGCATGATTTTGAAAAATCAAGTTTGACATCGAGGTTCATGTTTTGCATACATATCTCTTTTTTAGAATCATTTTAGTATGCATAAATAATATTGGCTAAGAGTTCATGTTTTCATAAACCACTTTCTCAAAAATTCAGTTGGAACTCTGCTCTGGCCTGTGTAGCCGGTCGACCGCGCCAACCACCAGGTCGACCGCGTACACTAAGACAGTTTTTCAAAAATCCTGCAAAATCTTCTCAGAGCTCAGTGTACCCGGTCGACCGCGCACAGGGCCGGTCGACCGCGTAAAGAGTCGTTGGGCCAATATGACCGTTGGACCCGATCGACCGCATGGTTATGGGGTCGACCGGGCCAACTAGTCGTTGGACTGTTTTTTGTATAAAAGTCCACTTTATTCCCTTCTTTTTCAAGGCTGTTGGTATGAAATCTTGGAACTATTTTGAAGCCTAAAGAAGAGGAATAAGCTAGGAAAGCTAGAGGGCTATTGGAAATCAAATGTTTGAGATTTAAAAAGGCATATCTTTTAAGTTAACTTTGATTTTCATTCCATTTAAAATCATGCATGTTTAATTCTTTGTAATCCCATATTTGCATGATTTCTAGCTTTAGTTGAGATGTTTTGCAAACACAATATCACCTTGGAATACTAAATTGGTTTGCAAACATCCTTGTCTCAATCACATGTGTTTTTGATCTTTAAAACTTCATACAACTTGTTTAGCATGTCTTTCCAAGTTGTTTGAATTCTTCATGTGATTAGTTTATAACTTCAATCATCTTTTTCAGTGCCTAAATTTTCAAATGCATCAAGCATTCATTTGTGAGCCTCCTTTTAGAAAATGATTGAAGTAAACATTCATACACTTTGATCACACACCTTTGCTAGTTGTATGTGTATGTTTGTTCATGATTTAAACTTTCATATCAGCCTATTTTAGAGGCAAATGTATTGAGCTTAAATTGTATCTCTTTGAGTGTTTGTGTAGAGACTTCTTTGAGAAGAAATCTTTCTCTTGTTAAGGTTATTGCTTAGCCTAAGAAAAGCACATTGTAAAGGTTATTGTTTAGCCTTTGAAAAGCATCTTGTAAAGGTTATAGCTTAGCCTAGAAAAGCACATTGATAGGTTGTTGTTTAGCCTAGAAAAACATCGTTGTAAAGGTTATTGCTTAGCCTTTTGAAAAGCATAATAGTGGAAATCCGGTGGGGTGTTGGATCACAAGCCGGTAGTGGATGTAGGCGTTGAGGCCGAACCACTATAAATCTTTGTGTGATGATGTATGCTTGTGGTGATTGCTCTTGTTAACTTCCGCATCTTGTTTGGTAAATCATCATTTGTGTCAAATTGTTTTTAATAAAGTTAAAATTGGCCTTAATTAGTCATTAAGTGTAGATCCCCCTATTCACCCCCCTCTAGGGTAAGGATCCCGGACTTTCAATTTGTCCCCAAATTGCGTCTTGAAACTTGCCCATGCCACTACATCTGCCATGTGCATGTACTCCTCTCTAACTGTCTTCCAATAAATGTCTGCTGAACCGGTGAAGAGAGACGTTGCAAGTTTGACTCGCTCTCCTCCAATGCATTGGAAGATCTCAAATATGTTCTCTGTATGCCCTAACCAGTCATCTGCGGCTAACGGGTCCTCTGACCCAAGGAACTCCTTTGGACCTCTCTTTCTAAACTTCTCAAACAAGGCATTTGGGTCATGTTCCCTCTGATTAATAACAATGGCTGGTTGAGCTGGCACTGGCTCGGGCCTCCTCTATAACACCTCTAACAATTGTCGCTACATGCCTTGCAATTCCCTACCATGGTCTTCATCTTTCTTCAACATCTGTTCTTGCAATCTGACTTGGTTCTCATTAGCCTGGCGCTGTTGATTTAACATGGCTTGCATCATCTGTTGGAATTGATTATGCATGGTATTGTCAGGGATATCTTCTTGGACTGGCCCTGTGTGGTCACTGTTACTAGCTGTGGGATTTTCGTTTATCGGTCGCTTATGAGGTGGCATTATGGTGCAAAACAATTTGTTAGCACATGATAATAGATAAAAGGGTTCACACATTGCTCACACGATATTAACTAACGAAGAGTCTAACGAATCCTCGCCACGTCCTTAGGTTTTCTAGTTTCTTTTAATTGCCTGAAACACGTCTCGCTTTGATACCAGTTTGTCGCGACCCCGGACCGGGTCCCCGAGCGGGCGGGCCCCACTCCGGGATCAGGCTAATTATTATTTTATGTGGATGATGAATGAATTATACACAATCCTATGAATTAATTTTAATCAAAACGTATACGAGACCATAAGAGATGTCACTCGTATACGCGATTTCCCATAGGTGTCCGCGGTGAGGATATCACATCGACACGAATATTTCTTTTAACTGCAGAAGCGTGTAGCAAATTTAATTCATACATTCATGTCCAAGATAACAAGATTAAAACATATTTAATACCAGTATCAAAAGAAACAATGATCATTAGTTATTTCCCAAAAGAAAGTTAAAGTTTACAGCAATGTCATTTAATTACAATTCCCAAAAATAGAGGCCAACAAAGGCCAATATAGAAAAAAATAGAAAGTTCCCAAAAGAACGGTTAATCTCTAACCCAAAATGTTACGTAACTCAAACACCCGAATGTCTAAACGACATCATCGGCGTGCCACTCAACTAGAGGTTGTGGTTCTCCAACCGCCTCCTCGTGCTCCTCCTCGGGGTAACCGACAACAGGACATGAGTACCAAAATAAGGGTCAAACACGACGGTTTGGCAAATGGGAGAAAAGATATGATAATATAGAAATTACCTTGGAAAACATTTAAACCTGTTAAAACAAGAAATCTCATAAAACAGGATGATCATTTATTCGAAACATAAATGCAATATAATACATGTGAGGTATCCAAGGAAAGCGGGAAACAAGCA
The DNA here is from genome assembly GCA_003546025.1 of Camphora micrantha. Taxonomy (NCBI): domain Eukaryota; kingdom Viridiplantae; phylum Streptophyta; class Magnoliopsida; order Laurales; family Lauraceae; genus Camphora; species Camphora micrantha. The sequence goes on along the minus strand of QPKB01000094.1, from coordinate 76,089 downwards.
ATATGGCAACCACATGAAGTTAAGTCCTCTATCACCGAAGTAACATGAGCATATCGGGATGTTGACCTCAGTCATAGAAGTGAGGAGATGCAACATTAGTAACATATACATATATAATAAATACGGGACATTACCACGGTAGCGAACCGGGCATCAGGACCCACAGTAGCAATCTGCAGCATCGGGACAAGACCACGGTAATAACTGGGTAGCGGGATCCAAACTGCAACTGGTGGGACGGGAGGGGGATCTCCAAGTAGGTGGATAAGACCAACAATGTTATCCAAGCTTAGTGGTGCCGACTCATGGGTCAAATCACATAAAACAAGGCATGTACAACATTCATATGATGCACTTATATAAACGAGCGGGATGGGGTGCTCGAAGGCACAAATATCATTTCAAAAGAGAAGTGCATTCGGGACTAGCAAAATGCTACAGTTGCAAATTTAGTATTTTCGGGAATGATAATCATAATTCCTGAAGTTCGGGACAAGTATCGGGATTCAGAATTCGATCAAAGTGAAAAAAAAGTCCCGTATGTCATATTCAATGTAAATCGGTACTCCTTGAGTTTGGAGACATTTCGGGCTCTTTATACACCTTACGATTTTCTTAAGGCTTCAAATGAATCTTTGTGTTATGTATTCTTTCTCAAACGGAGTCCATACATATCTCTGGTTGAACAATCCTCATCATTCTCTAAAAGGGTGCACAAATGATTGGGACATAATCCTCTTCATTTCTTTTCATTTCAGAATTTCTGTGGAATTTCGGTCAGCTAGCGGTCAGCTGGCGGTTAGCAGCCGATGGGTTCAGCGGCTAGCCGCTGGCTAACTTCGAGTTTGACTGCGGATTTCTGGGGAAGAAATCAAGCTCTCGAAAAAAGTAACCGTGACAGCACTGTTAACTGGCGGTTAGCCTCTAGTGGGTTCGGCGGTTAGCCGCTGTCTAACCGTGAGGCTGACAACAGGTTTTGGGCGAAGATGTGCTCTCAGGAAAGCTGACCGCAATGGTTCGGTCGGTTGACGGTTAGCCGCCGGTCACCAGGCGGCTAGCCGACAGGTGACCGCTGGTTTACCGCAAGGTGCGAAAATACCCCACTATGTTTAGATTTGAGCCCATTTCTCCTTCAAACCCTTTCCCTTCATTCCCATTCATCTTCTTGCAATAAGATGAGCCAAAATGCTCCTCCAAATTATCACTAAACACTTCTCCAATACTCCTATGAGTATTCATCCAATCAACCTTTCTTCTCCTCATTCACATTCAACCACAAAGAGGAGAGAAGCAATCGATAATCACAAGGAGTCATTTGAACCTCTATCAAGCAACAAATGAATGCTAACAACCTCATTTCCAAAACATTAAATGAACTAATAAGACTCATTAATGTACATTTATTTCAAGTCAATGCAAATCAATAATAGTATGAAATATATATATTGAAATCCTCAATGCATTTCATTAAAACCATTCAAAACTCAAAATATCAAATCATTCACTTGCCTGAAGGTCTCTAATCAACACAACCAAGCTCCTAGACACCTCTCCAAGCTCAAGATCACAATCTCTACAAAAACCCCCAAAACAACCCTAAAATGGGTCAAACAAAGAAATAGGAAGAGAGAGCTTCCACTAATGGAAATGGAGCTCCTCTAAGGTCACTAGAACACAAATCTAGAAGATAGAGATGATTGCTTACCTATAGGTTCTCCAAATGGGCAAGACAAGCTCAATGGGGATCTTGGAGTGAAGAGTTTTCTTCAAGAATAGTGTCAATGGAAAGCTCTTGAGATGGTGAGGAAGATGATGAAGTCCATTTCTCAAGAGATGCAAGGTTGGTGGTGTCTTGTGTTAGGAATTTTGTGTATTGCAATTTGATGGATGCATTATCATTTTAGCATCATTCGAATTTTCACACTTGCATTGATTTAGAAAATCTTGGAATCTTAATTTACTCATGCCTTGTTTTAAATCTTGTAAATCATATGTTTCATGCATGTTTTGATTGGATGCATTTTAATTTCAAAAGAAGTTTTATAAATCAAGCTAACCAATGGTTTTAAAAGTTTCAAATCATTTTTGGCTTTGTATGTTTCATGATTTTAAAAGAACTTAGATTGAATTAAAATCATGATTTCAAGCTTGATTTGATGGCCCAAAAGTCCCCACAAGAAATTACTTTAAAAAATACATTTTTGGGAAAACAGGACTTTTACCGGCGGCCAAAACCACTTTTACCGGCGGTCACTGGCCCCCTGTAAAAGCAATTTTTCAAACGGCTATATTTATGACCGTTGTGTACCCGGTCGACCGGGCACAGGGGCAGGTCGACCGGGGACTAGCCGTTGGGCATTTTTTGGGTATAAAATGAAGCTCATTCCTTTGCCAAAGTGTGCAACATCTAAGCCATCCTTGAGGTGTTTGAAGGCAAGAAAAAGGGGAATGAAGTAAGAGAGACCAAGGGGTCATTAGTAAAGCTAAAGCTTGGATTAATGAAGTTAAATCTCTAAGTAAGCTTTACTTTTATTTATCATATGTTATATGCTTTGTTTAAATTATTGGTAAATGATTTTTAGCATGATAACTATGATGTGTTGAATCCATTCTTCTCTTAATCTTTGATTTAAGTTGGATTGGATTCTTCACCCTTGATTTCAAACCAAGTTTGTTTTAAAACTTTATAAAACATGTTTTGTCAAATCCTTTGATTTCTTTTTATAACATGTTTCATTTACTTGGTTGAATCATATTGTTGTTTTCATTCATTTGAACCTTAGTTAAACTTTTGTTTTTGAAAACAACATTGCACATGCATCACATGTTTAGACATAATTAATTTCATACAACTTGTGAGCTTTTGATTTTCATATCATCAACAAGTTAGTATTTTGTACATGTGATTTGCATTTCACTTCAATCAAATCTTTGAGTGTTTTAGACTTTAAAATGCATTAAGCATACATTAATTGAGCTTTCATTTCAAACTTGATTGAAGTTTTCACACACACACTTCATGAGCATTCATCTTAGCATTTCATAGAGTGTTGTGTGAGTTGAATTAAACTTTCTTATTCACCTATTTTAGAGGCAATTAAATTGAGCTTTAATTGTAATCTCTTAAAGTGTTTGTGTAGACACTTATTTGAGAAATCATCTCTTGTTAAGGTTATTGCTTAGCCTAAGAAAAGCATAGTGTATAGGTTGTTGTTTAGCCTAGAAAAACAACATTGTTAGGTTATTGCTTATCCTTGGAAAGCATATTGTAGAGGTTATTGCTTAGCCTTTTTCAAAAGCATAAATAGTGGAAATCCGGTGGGGTGTTGGGACACAAGCCGGTAGTGGATGTAGGCATTGAGGCCGAACCACTATAAATCATTGTGTAGTGGTGTTTGCTTTGTGGTGATTGTTTTCTTTAAGCTTCCGCATATTGTATGATAATCATCACATGTGACTAGTTGATTGTTAAGAAATTAAAATTGGCCATAATTAGTCATTAAGTATAGATCACCCTATTCACCCCCCCCCCCCCCCCCTCTAGGGTTAGGATCCCGGATTTCAATGATGATGGAAAAGCAAGAGGGAGAAGAGAGGCAAGGAAAAACCCCTAGGTTGGCTCTTATTGTGCTGGAAAATGGAGAAGGAAAGAGAGATGGGTTCTTATATAGCAATTGCAAATGGGCTCCACCACTAGGAAACTTTGTGGGGTCAAAATCATGGCTTTCGAGACTTCAAATGAACTCGACGAAGAAGGAAGAAATGATCATCGAAATTTCTAGTTTCCAAAAAGTATATGTTTCGCTGGTTTCGGGAATATCAAAAATTGGGTCCAGATTTAGTGTAAAAGACTGTTTTGCCCTTAATGCAATGGAAGTCGGGTTTCAGGATTCGGGACGGGAACGGGATCAACATGAAAGTTGAAGAGATCGATGAGATTAGTAAAACGAGATAAAAATACCAATCAAAGAAATCTCGAATAATCCCCCAAGTAAATGCAAAGTCATAAAAGGAACCCCCAAAGGACCCCACTAATCACAAAGGCACTCAAAATTTTTCCAAAGCTATAACAAAGTTATTCTAAACCCAAACTAAACCAAAATACACTAAACATACTTAGAGCTAACACACGATTTAATCAACACTAATCGAGGTCACTTTGGTCGGGGTCTTACAGAAGTTGGACTCCTAATCAAAGAGTTTTAAGATTACCAAAAGAGTTTTGGAGATGCCCAAAGAGTTTGAGGAATCCCAAAATTTTGGAAAGTCTAGAAGTCCAAGAAGTCTATTCTACTTGGGCCACGTGGGGGAGAGGACTAGTTTCTAATTTTAGTACTTTCTATTTGTAGATGGTTACTTGTTTTAGAATGTTTCCAAATCTGATCCAAACATAGCAGTTTCCAAAATTGGTCAAATCAGATTAATTTTTGGAAAGAGTTCTAGTTAGAGTTGGTGGGCCCATGAGATGGATCCATTGGTAACACTAATTTAAGAAACTAGACTTTCCTTAAAATTACCTGACTTGGAAGCAATCATTGGTCATATCATGAGATGATTTGATGTTTGTATTTGTGGGCCTATATACATATAAGGAAATCCTCAATTCTAAAATTTTAAGTGGGAGCGGGGCATTTATATTTAGAAATCCCCATGGTTTTCCACCATAGGTCCATTGTAAGGAAAGTATTAGCCTCGCGCCATCTTGAGAATGGTCGTTTCCCACGGAGGGCTTGTATTTGTCTGGTTACTAGATACGGATCTCCTATGGATAGTGTTGGTGAGACGGGGCAGGGGCCCACTCCCAAAGGAGGAGCTGCCCGCAATGGTTGTCATGCAATGCTAGTTGGTGGGTTACACTTAACTAAAATAATGATGTAGTATCCCCAAGGATTTGCCTCATGTATTTTAGAAACCGAAGTCAATCGGGAGTCATACATTATTTGGTATGAGATACCTAGATAATAATGAATGATGGGGATCATGGATAGTTAGTCATAATCATAATTTTGACCAACTTTGATCCTCACCAATCTAGGTGGTATTTGCACTCCCCAAGGAGGCATACCCCGGGGATTGGGATTCCGATGTATTATGAATTTTGTGGATATGAGGATTCCCACATAATTTTGGTAGAATACTAAACCCTAATGTCATTTAAATTCATTAATTGAATGTATGGTTATGTGCTACAGTATTTCAAGCATGAATTCGAATACTTTCAATCCACTTGCGACCATCCTCAACCAGAATAAGTTGGTAGGATCCAACTATGTAGACTGGAAATGGAACCTGGATAATGTCCTGACTCCTTCAAGATATAAATATGTCCTTACCAAACCCCCCCTTGATGAGACTGGCCCGGATGCATCGGAAGAAGAAAATGAACATTACACGAAATGGGCCAAAAGACGATGAGATGGCCAGATGTTACATTCAGGCATCCATGTGTAGTGTTTTGCAATACCAACATCAATCCTATAAGACTGCATACGATATTATATCAAACTTAAAGGAGATGTTTGCGGAACAGGGCAGGCTTGCTAGGCAGGCAGCTATGAGGGTGCTCATTAGCACCAAGATGGCTGAAGGGACAACAGTACATAAACACATGTTGAAAATGATGGACTCATTAAATGAGTTAGATATACTGGGGGTTGCGATTGATGCAGAATCGCAGATCGACATAATCCTTGAGTCACTGCCAGAGTCATTCAACAATTTCAAGGTTAATTATAATATGAATAAGATGAATCTGACTCTGGCTGGGCTGTCTAGCCAACTGGTAGTGACTGAAGAGATTATGAAGAAGAAGCCAATTGCCCTAGTGACAGAAAAGTCAGATGCCAAGTCCAAGCCGAAAGGCAAAGGGCGGAAAGACAAAAAGAAATCAGTTCCAAAGGGTCCTAAGGTGGAGAATGGTTCTAATGGTGGCGTGGCCAAGGCTAAGGGCTCAGGGACAAAAGGAAAGTGTTTCAATTGTGGTAAGACAGGACATTGGAAAAAGAATTGTCCAGAATATCTGTCTAAGAAGAAGACCTAAGGTATGATTGAGTCACTTATTTCTGAAGTTAGTTTTGCAACTGGTACTTCAGAATCTTGGTGTGTGGACTCCAGGGCAACTAATCACATATGTAATACGTTGCAGGGGTTCAGGGAAACCATGAGGCTTAGTGACGGAGAAATCATTGTCAACATAGGATCTGACGCTAAGGCGAAGGCTGTTTCAGTGGGAGTCATTACATTATGTTTTTCAAATAATAAGTTGGTTTTGTCAAACACATTATTTGTACCGTCTTTACGGCAGAATTTAATTTCAGTTTTTAGTTTGGTGAATAAAAGTTATTCCATTACTTTTGGTACTGAAGTTGTCATAAAGAGGAATGGTACTTTTGTATGTTCTGGCAAGGTAACCAATGGGCTTTATTTGTTAACTCCCACGATGTATAAGATATATGATACTGAAACAATTAATAGACTATCATTAAAGAGTAAGTCACCTTCATCTAATCCAACAAAACTTTGGCACTTGAGGCTAGGTCATATAAACCTAAATAGGATTGACAGGCTAGTGAAAGATGGTATCTTGCCTTCATTGGTGGTAGAACTAATGCCTGTCTGGAAGGCAAAATGACCAAGTGACCCTTTTCATCTAAGGGCAATGAGGCCAAAGATTTATTGGAATTAGTGCATACTGATGTTTGTGGACCCATTACTGTCAGGGCTAGAGGAGGATATGAGTACTTCATCACTTTCACAGATGATTACTCAAGATATGGATACATATACCTTATGCACCGCAAGTTCGAGGCTTTTGAAAAGTTCAAAGAGTTTCGAGCGCAAGCGGAAAAGTAATTACGTAAAAGTATTAAGACTCTTCGATCAGATCGAAGAGGGGAATATCTCTCTGCTGATTTTATGGGATACTTATCCCAGTTGTTTGCTCCTGGTATGCCTCAACAGAATGGAAAAGTAGAAAGAAGCAACCAGACTCTTTTAGATATGATCAGGTCTATGTTGAGTTTCTCAGGATTACCTATATCCTTTTGGGGATATGCCTTGGATACTGCAATGTACATACTAAACCTCGTACCATTTAAGTCTGTACCTATGACTCCCCGGGAGTTATGGTCCGGGAGAAAGCCTAGTCTGCAACATTAACACATTTGGGGTTGTCCTGCACACTTGCTGAAGGTTAAGACGGATAAGTTGGAATCGAAGTCGGACGTATACACGTTTGTAGGATATCCTAAGGGAACTAAAGGTTAGTTATTTTATAATCCCAGATAGTAGAAAGTGCTGGTGAGCACTAATGCGGTTTTTCTGGAGGAAGATTATATGATGAACTGAAAATCTTTAGAAAAGGTCATCTTGGAAGAGACTCAAGAGCAATCAATTCCAAATCAAAGTGAGACCGAACTTGAGGAAGAACCGCCCTTACCAGACCCAGTAGTTACACCAGTGCCTTGTCGTAGTGGGAGGATTGTCAAACCCCCTAATAGGTTCTCGTTCTTGGGAGAGTCTTACGAGGCAGTCCCGGAAGAACCGAAACAAGATCCCTGTAACTATGATGAAGCAATTAATGACATAGATTCGGGACGTTGGCGAGATGCTATGAAAGCTGAGATGGAGTCTATGTACTCCAATCAAGTCTGGAGACTTGTGGACTTGCCTGCCAATATTAAACCTATTGGGTGCAAGTGGGTCTACAAGAGAAAAAGAGGACCAGATGGTAGAGTGGAGACCTTTAAGGCCAGGCTTGTTGCGAAAGGATATACTCAGAAAGAGGGTATCGATTATGAGGAAACCTTTTCGCCGGTAGCCATGCTCAAGTTCATCCGGATACTCTTATCCATTGCGGCTCATCTCGATTACAAGATTTGGCAAATGAATGTCAAGACGGCGTTTCTTAACGGCCATCTTGAGGAAGACATCTATATGGTGCAGCCAGACGGTTTTGTAGCTAAAAACCAAGAGCAAAAAGTTTGCAAGGAGCAGAAGTCCATCTATGGATTAAAGCAGGCATCCCGAAGCTGGAACATCCGTTTTGACCAGGCAATCAAGTCATTTGGTTTTTGTCAAAATCCGGATGAGTCATATGTGTACATGAAAAGTGAAGGTGACAGGGTAGTTTTTTTGGTATCCTTTTCCTCGGAAAAGACATAGGAATGTTGTCCACAGTAAAAGTTTTGTTGGCCAAGACTTTTGATATGAAGGACTTGGGAGAAGCTAGCTACATCCTAGGGATCAAACTCCATCGAGACCGGAAAAATAGGATGATTGGCTTATCTCAAGCTGCATATATAGATAAGGTGCTTGTACGGTTTGCTATGCAAGACTCCAAGAAGGGTATTACACCTTTCAGCATAGAGTGCACCTTTCCAAAGACCAGTGTCCTAAGACACCTGAAGAAAAGGAGCAGATGAGGTCGATACCATACGCCTCGGCCGTTGGTAGCCTCATGTATACTTTGCTATGTACTAGACCAGATATCTGTCATGCAATGGCCCTAGTCAGCAGATATCAGTCTAATCCAGGACCTGAACATTGGACTGTTGTAAAATGTATTCTCAAATACTTGAGAAGGACTAGAGATTACATGTTGATTTATAGCAGTGATGAGCTCATTCCAGTCGGATACACAGATTCTGACTTTATGTCAGATGAGGATTCCAGGAAATCCACTTCTGGTTATGTATTTATGCTTGGTGGCGGAGCAATCAGTTGGAGGAGTATAAAATAGGAATGTACCGCTAATTCCACCTCGGAGACTGAATATGTAGCAGCTTGTGAAGCAGCTAAGGAAGCAGTATGGCTCAAGAAATTCCTTATGGAACTTGGGGTGGTACCTTTGGCAGGACAGCCACTCATAGTTTACTGTGACAACAGCGGGGCAGTCGCTCAGTCCAAAGAGCACAAAAGCCATAAAAGCCAAAAGCATGTACAAAGAAAGTATCATTTAGTCAGAGAGTTTGTACAGAGAGGTGATATAGCTACTACCAAGATAGGTTCTACAAACAATTTGGCAGATCCATTTACTAAACCTTTGACTACTAAAGCCTTTGAGCATCATGTAGACGGGATAGGCATGAGATGCAACCCTGACTGGCATTGAGCCCAAGTGGGAGATTGTTAGATTGTATGGACTCTATCCATCAACTGATGTAATAAATTGATTAATTTATTTATTTATCAATAATATCATGCTTTCCTTTCATGAGATGAACGATGTTTTACTACTTAATGCACATGACCAATACATATGACATAATGGTTCATGAGATGAATTGGGTCCCATTAGTATATTAGATGTCATATATGTGTATGGATGAGATCCACACACGGGAGACACGTGTCACAAATGTTATACTTAAATATCTTCAGAACCGGTGATGAGACTGAGCATCTCATCTGATAAGGTTGCAGCACTTTGATCACTATGAGATAGTGTAATTTGTCTCGATCATCAGAATGTAAGATTCTTGATCACGGTGTTGATGCATTGGATGTATTGAAGGACCATGAGAAGCACCTTATGGAATACTGTCTCGAGTTTAAGGTTTGCTTTCATAATTCCCTAGCAATAGGCTCTCAATCCTAAGACATTGACGAACTCAAGTTTCTATCTATTCATTTGCTTTGAGTCACCAATGAATGAGGCCAATTGTAGGTCAACACCTCGGTGTCTTGGGTACGTGGTAGTAGGATTGTGGGAACATTCAATGGTCAAGATGGAATATATCTATATATCCCCTTATGCCAATTAATGGATTTGTCATTAGTAAGTGCGCACCCATCTCGATTAAGAGTTAATTGGATGGTACTGATGATCACTGTGATTAATTGGGGCTCAAGGATAATAAGATGTGGATTTAAATTGGTGGGACTGTTTTAGTCTAATTTATCCATGGATATTGATAGAGGGGCCTACTTGTGGTAATTGGGAAGTTTAGGGTCTCCATTGTAATTTATTCCTAAGACTGGAGTGCAATTGCATTTATATAGTGGTATTATTTGCAATCAACTGTGGGCCCGGATTGCACATGAGATGTGGGGTCGCGGTGTCGTAGTTGGAGCCAGCTTTCTATGGAATCCCTAGTGGTCCTCACGCTAGCCCAAGTTATTGGAAAGATACTAATCCTACTTGAACTCTAAGATGAAGGAATTAGAAAGTTACTATTTCTATTTGAAGTTGGACTTCTAATAGTGGTAATAGTAAGCTTACTAATTGTTGTGGAAGTAAGAATTCTATAATAATTAGAAAATGGAGAAAGTTGCTAACTTGTAATGGGGTTGGACTTCTATTTCAAATAAGAAAAGAGGAGGTTTGCCAAGCTATAAATAGGGATGCAAAGGGCCTGGGACGTCCAGCAATTGGAGAAGCACGCCCAGCCCTCTTTTGTGTGCAAGAGTTGCACATCTCTTTCTTCTCTATCTCTTCTAGTTCCATCTAGTTTCTAGTAGGGTTTTCTCTTGAAGTTTCCACCAATCTTCTTGAGAAAAGAGATCTAATACGGGTCATAGCGTGGAAGACTAAGAGGTCTTGGAGAGCTTAAGTTGCTTACAAAGAAAGAGTTTCTTCAACTAGCAAGTCATCTTCTCCATTAGAGCACGACCAGGCTCCGAAGGTATAATTTGCTTCTCTATCTGTTGTAGATTATTTTGTTGCTTGGTGTTGCTTGTTTTAATGCTGTACATGATTGATGAGACGGAGGGATTACTTCCTGGATGTGGTTGAATGGCCTTATGGGTACTTGATCCCTGAGTTAAGTGGGTCAAAAGTTTTGAAAACCTATCCACGAGGCCCACCTATTTCCAACATAGACACTGTCATACTTGCTAACATTACACCCAACTCTAGGGTCACTTCCACACCTAACTCTTCAAACTGTTGAAAAACACCGGCTCCTCTCAAGCTGGCCATGGTCACTGATTTTATGCTCAATGCATCAGCTACTATGTTCACTTTGCCTGGATGATACTTGATTGGAAAGTCATAGTCTTTGATGTATTCCATCCACCGTCTATGTCCCATATTCAAATCCTTCTAAGAGAACAAGTATTGCAAACTCCAGTGGTCGGAATGGACTTCGAATTTCTCTCCATAGAGATAGTATCTCCACATCTTCAAAGCAAAAACCACTGCTGCTAGTTCCAAGTCATGAGTAGCATAGTTTTTCTCATGATCCTTCAGCTGCCTTGAGCCATAAGCAATTACCTTGCCATCTTGCGTTAATACACAACCCAGTCCCACATTTGAAGCAACCCTATAAACGATGAATCCACCGCTGCCCAATGGTAATGTGAGGATTGGAGCTGTGGTTAATATTCTCTTCAGTTCTTGAAAACTTGTTTCACACTGTTCGGTCCAAAGAAATTGAACATTTTTCCGGGTTAATTTTGTCAATGGTGCTGCAATGGATGAGAAACCTTGGACAAATCTTCGATAGTAGCCTGCTAACCCCAAGAAACTTTTGATTTCGGTCACACTGTTCGATCTCTTCCAATCAACAACTGCTTCTATCTCGGCTGGATAAACTGCTAAACCTTCTTTTGAGATGATGTGGCCTAGAAAAGCGACTTGTTCTAACTAGAATTCACATTTACTGAGTTTTGCAAATAACCGGTTGTCTCTCAAAAGCTGTCATGATGTCCTGAAGTATTATTCGTGATCTTCTCTACTCTTGGAATACACGAGGACGTCATCAATAAATACTACTGTAGAGTGGTCCAAGTACTGTACAAACACTTTATTCATGATAGCCATGAAGACTGTGGGGGCATTTGTCAATCCAATGGGCATTACTAAGAATTCATAATGCCAATATCTTGTCCGAAAAGTTGTTCTCTGCACATCTATATCTCTAACCCTCAACTGGTGATACCTAGACCTCAAATCTATCTTGGAAAAGTATGCTGCTCCTTGCAATTGGTCAAACAATTCGTCTATTCTTTGCAGCAGGTACTTGTTCTTGACGATTACCTAATTCAATTTTCTGTAGTCAATTCAAATTCTCAAGCTTCCATCCTTCTTTTTCACAAATAAAACCGGTGCTCCCCATGGTGAAACACTTGGTCTAATGAAGCCTTTGCTCAACGATTCATGTAACTGAAGTTTCAATTCACCCAGTTCTACTGGAGCCATCCTATAAGGTGTAATGGAGATTGGAGTTGTCCCTGGAAGAAGCTCAATTGTGAACTCAACTTCCCTGATTAGTGGCAATCCCAAGATTTCTTCAGGAAAAACATCCGGAAATTCGCACACAATGGGGATTTCCTCCACCCCTTGGGACTGTTTATCCTCCGTGATAAATGCAATAAATGCTTCACATCCACTCTGAACCAATTTGTTTGCCTTGAGCACTGAAATAAATCCTGCTCTAGTTTGTTTTCTATTTCCCTGAAACATCAGTTTTGCCTGTTCTCCTTGCAATCTGAAAGTTATGGTTTTTGCTAAAACAATCCATGGTGGCATGATATGCTTCTAACCAATCCATACCAAAGATAATGTGAAAATCATGCATGTCTAGAACAATAAGATTGGCTGGTAAATTAACATCTCCTAATAAAACTGGACAGTTAGGGTAATAGGTTCTACACTCGACTTGTTTACCTACTGGTGTTGTAACAATCAAAATATAATCCAGTTGACTATGTGGTGCTTCAATCATCTTGGCAAAAATAGGAGATAAAAAAGAGTGTGTTGATCCAGGATCAAATAAAATCTGTGCTTCTACTCCACAAACAAGAAGTTTACCTTCCACCGCATCTCCTGCAGCTTCAGCATCCACACGATTCAGATTAAATAAACGTCCATGTTGTTGTGGCCTTTTTTGTGCCTTATTTTGCCTGCCTTGAACATTCTTATTCTATTGAGGAGGACAAAGATTCTGATTTTGTACTAGTGGTCTTGCTTGCTGCTGCTGTAGAAGTGGTCTAGCTTGATTATGGATCGGTGGTTGGTTTTGAGGAGGTGCTTGCCCCTGTTACTGGTTCCTGTTGGCTTGAGTCTGAAGTAGTGGGCAATCCTTGATTGGATGGGTCATTGCCCCACACTTGAAGCAAGCACCTGTGGCCTTGCGACATTCATGAATTTCATGGTTCTTACCATAGTGAGCACAACCTTGCCTCACTTGATTTTGCTCCTGCTTTGGCTTCTTGTTATGGTGTTGCTTCTGATTCTGTTGCTGATAGTGTTGTTTCCTATCTTGAATGATCATGTTATTAATATCCTCAAACTTGTATGCCCTCTTTACAACTTCATCATAAGTTGTTGGTGGTACTACCCCAATGGTATCTTTCATGATGATGGGATTTAATCCCTCCAAGAACTTGTTTATCTTCTTCTGCTGAGTGTCAATAAGTTCAGTGGCATATCTAGCTAATCTCTCAAATTTGGTGACATACTTTAGAACCGTCATGTTACCCTGCTTGAGCTGTTGGAACTCAATAGCTTTCTGTTTCTTGATATGGGAAGGAATGTACTTTTCTTGGAATTGAATCTGGAATGCTGCCCACGCCTCTTCATTAGGCATTGTCATATATGGGTCCTTGACTGTCTGCCACCATTGGTCTACAAGTCCATAGAATAAAAAAACTGTGAGGTTAACTTTCTGCCTTCCAGTGCAAGTGAAGACGTCAAAGATCTTCTCAGTATTTGTGAACCAGTCATCTGCCATCAACGGGTTCTTGTTTCCTAAAAACTCTTTTGGTGCTCTCTTCCTGAACCTCTCAAATAACAGATTACGGTCATGTTCCCTATTGTTGATGACAATATCTAGGGCTACAGGTTGAGCTTGATGCCTATACTGTAGAACATCTAAAAGTTGCTTCTGGACTTGAGCCATTTTCTCATCCTTTTTGGCCATCTGCTCTTGGAATCTAACATGTGTTTCATTGGCTTGCCTCTGTTGTTCTAACATGGCCTGCATGAGTTCTTGAAATTGAGTAGCTGTAGGTGTACCAATCGGATCCGTCTCATTCTAATTACTACCCGAAGCATTGTGATTAATAGCTTTTCTTGGAAGCATGATGTTGTAAAACAAAGTGTTAGTACACAATAAATATGGTTTGGTGGTTTCCTAGATGCGATACTAAACCAATCTAACGAATTCATGAATCCTCACCACGACCCTAACATCTTTCTAGTTTTTTTTTAAGTGCCTGAAACAAGTCCCGCTCTGATACCAGTCATGTTGCGACCCCGGACCGAGACCCGGGCCCGTGACGATGAATGCGATTACATTTTTTGAAGTTTACATTCGACAATTTCCCACAGGTTCCCATAGTGAGGATCTCGAGACATGGAAGATCTAACCCACACGATCAAGTATGCGGATGCATGTAGCAAATCACATCATAACTAGTCATGAATAACAATTTATTCAAGTACATGAGCAAAATAGTATCAAAACCAAGATATCATAAGTAGGAAATATAACTTGGCATACCAATCATAATTCAAGTTACAAGTTTAACTAAAAGTATGTTAAGTGTTACATCCCAAAATAAGAGGCCAACAAAGGCCAATGCAATACCAAAAATATTTAAGAACCTAAAACACGATGAATCGAAACTCAAGATTCCGCCCGACGTCTAGATGGCGTCGTCGGGCTGCCATCACGGGTTGGGGGTGGCTCAACAGCCTCCTTCAAACACTCCTTCTCAAAGGTAATGCCGCCTGCACCTGGGCACCAAAATAACAAATATCAAACTCAATAATTTGGCAGGTAATCAATTTAGGCATGAGCATGAAATAACAGATGTTGAATGAAAACATATTAAAACAATTTACTGAACTTAAAACAATTACTTGACTGAAATACATTTCAAGATAGAAACAAACTAGTATGAATACCTATTATATCATGAGTAATAAATCCACAAAGAGCTCATCCTTTCTCCACCATATATAATGAAAAGAGTAAGCATGCACGACGAGCATGTTAGATTGTATGGACTCAATCCATCAGATGATGTAATAAATTGATTAATTTCTTTATTTATCAATAATATCATGCTTTCCTTTCATGAGATGAATGGTGTTTTACTACTTAAATGCACATGACCAATACATATGACATAATGGTTCATGAGATGAACTGGGTCCCATTAGTATATTAGATGTCATATATGTGAATAGATGAGATCCACACATGGGAGACATGTGTCACAAATCTTATACTTAAATATCTTCACAACCAGTGATGAGATTGGGCATCTCATCTGATAAGGTTGCGGCACTTTGATCACTATGAATTAGTATGATTTGTCTCGATCATCAGAATATAAGATTCTGGATCACGGTGCTGGTACATTAGATGTATTAAAGGACCATGGGTAGCACCTTATGGAATACTGTCTCGAGTTTAAAGCTTGCTCTCATAATTCCCTAGCAATAAGCTCTTAATCCTGAGACATTGATGAACTCAAGTTTCTATCTATTCATTTGCTTTGTGTCACGCCCTCGGACCGAGGCCCTGATAATCAAGTCCTTAATCCGGGGGACGCGGCGCGACGGACTAGAAAATTTCGCCCGCACGCGCTAATTATTTTCCCACAGGATTCCGCGGTGAGGATCCCAAAACGATCCATCACAACCAAAGAATTAATTTCACATCAATAATAATGTTATGCGGAAGCATGTAGCAAAATAAAACTTCATATAACAGATAAGGTACAAGTTCGATATCAAAAGAGAAATATATACATAGCATAATCAAGGTTAATTACAGTTGTGAAACAAAAGTAGTTTAATTTATACAACCCTGACAAAGCCAAGAAAGGCTATAAACAAAATTCCCAAAAGTAACTGTCATTTCCCAAAAAGATGTTATCGATACTCCAAACCAAACGTGACGTCTACATGACATCATTTGGTTGCCACTCGGGCTCCACCTGAGGCCCTACTGCCTCCTACGTATACTCCGCCTCAAGGGCTGCGGGTCCGACATCTGACACCAAACAAGAGAAGTATCAGACACGACGGTCTGGCAGGTGAATAAAACAGATCTGATATACAAGTTATGAACATCATGTTTAAAATCATAAGAATGCTGGTAAAAACAAATCATGTATAAGGAGTAGATTAAATGAAGTATTTCGGTGCAAATAAATTTAAATATCTCAAACTAACTGATAAATATTCAAAATATTGGCAAACCACATTTAGCTAAATTCTCCTATTACCGAAGTAACAAGAGCAAACAGAAACCGTGGCCACTACCCGTGGGACCGGAACAAACAGAGCCGTTGCCACATAAAGTGGGACGGAAATCAGAACCGTTGCCACTACTCGTGGGACCGGAAACAGAACCGTTGCCATGGCCGAACAAACAGACAGAATCCAAACTGCAGTTGGCAAATAATTTTAAAGATCACAAGCCAGGTGATCAGCCCAACTAGGTGACCTAAGCTTAGTGGTGCCTTTCCAAAACCTGAATCGAAATAAATCAAATCATAATAATACATTTCAAAATCGATAAGAAGAACTACTCCGAACAAATACAAACGAACAGAATTAAATAATTCAAATGAGTAGTCTTACCGATAATTTCAAATGTAATGAACTGCTCAATTATGTTTCAAAATGATTTATGAGAAAACATATAATTTGTCTAACTTTGAATGAGACGATTAACAGTGTATGGTGGCTTACCGGGGGCCGTCTCAATACACACTTAGTGTCCCCATATCGGTTTATAAATGATGAGGTTGGTGTCTCTGAAGGTCTCCGACAATTGAGGGCATAAAGTGTACATTAAGACTAATAGAAAATCCCCGGGTAAGTTAATTACTAAACTTTGTCCATGGGTTTTATTCAAACGAAGTGATTCGGGCTCAAATTCTTAATTCCCAATGATTAATAAGTCATTAGGAACTTTTTATACTCAAACCGGGCCTCAAATTACATAACAGGCCCAAATTAAAAACATATACATCATAAAATATCTGGGCCAAAACCCAGGCCCGCTGGCTGTGCTGTTGTGTACAGCTTTCCTAATGGCCACTGATGCACAGAAATTTGGCCGGTGGGGTTTTTCTGCAGCAAGCAATTCTAAGACGTTTGGAAATTTCTATGTACTTGGGCCATTGGGAATAATGATAATCAAAAGAAAAGGCATCAAAAGGTCGTGAAAAATATAAGGAAGAGTTACCAAAAGGCATCAGGAATTGACATTGCCAATGGACTAGTGATAAAAGAAAAATAATAACTTGGCTGATATGGCCAGTAGAAATTCCTGCACTCACACACACACCTTTCATTAAGAGAGGAGTTTGTTTTTTCTTTTCTTTCAAACGGGGTTTGGATTCTATCCAAATGCATCAGTTAGCTACCAAAAAGGGCATCAAAACACCCACAAAACACACGATCAACAGTAAGATTAATCACAAAGAAGGAGAGAGAAAGGAAGCATATAAACCCATTAACAGTTACAAGATTTGAGTTGGAATTCCATAAAACTGAACATGCATGTAAAATCTTCAAAATTGATCACTTGCCTGAGACAAATTGGGTCACAAAAACAGTCCAATAACTCTACACAACCAGCTGCAGGCCTACACCAAAACCTATAGAAAAACCCATTCAAAACCTCAATATTTTGAAAAGAGAAGGAGCTCTCAAAGAGCCTCCTTGCATGCATGAAGAAGAGCTTCCAAAGGGTGTGAAAAACCCATATCTAAAAGAAGAAACAAAACCTTACCTGTAGGTATAAAAATCAGCAACAAAAGCTTGAAAAGTGAAGTTGGTTCCAGCAAGAATTTTACACAAATGGTGTCTTTGGGTTGCTCATTGCATGAGGAAGATGATGCTAGAATCAAAATTTTGATTTGGATTGAGTTTCCTAGGCATGCAAGTGGAAAAGAAGTTGAGAAGAAAGAGAGGAAACTCTCTGGTTCAGCTGCTACAGAAAACGAATGAGAGTGAGGAAGGTGAAGAACCCATCTTGGTTTTGACTTTAAAATGGGTAGTGTGGGTCCCAATGCTCTTAATACTTTGAGGCTTTAAAACTCCCTTTTGTGGGTCCCGGATGAAGTCGACGAAGAAAAGAAAAATGATCGTCGAAAAATCTAGTTTTCAAAAAGTATATTTTCCTCATAGTTTTGAAATTTCGAAATTTATGTACAGATTTGAGTGTGAAAAGACTGTTTTGTCCTTTTTCTCGAAAAACGCAATTTCTGGAGTTCAAATGCAAACGGAACAAACATGAAAGTTGTTGGGATCAAAATAACAAATCCAAAAATGTCGAAATCCATATTTTTCAAAAAATCAAATAAATCCAATAACTCGAATTCCCACACTAACACGCGTCTTACGGGTCACCCCGGGCCCGTTCAAGCCGAACACAACGCTCTCAAAATTCCCCAAAGCTATTCAAAATTCTAATCCAACTAAAAACTCAAGCTAATCATCCTCTAATCCCACTTAATGACTAATCACAATTAAAATAACAATAAATTATACCAAACCTGGGTCGGGGTCTGACACTTTGAGTCACCAATGAGTGAGGCCAACTGTAGGTCAACACCTCGGTGTCTTGGGTACTTAGTAGTAGGACTGTGGGAACATCCAATGGTCAAGATGGGATCTATCTACATTATCCCCTTGTGCCAATTAATGGATTTATCATTAGTAAGTGCGCACCCATCTCAATTAAGAGTTAATTAGATGGTACTGATGATCACTATGATTAATTGGGACTTAAGGATAATAAGATGTGGATTTAAATTGGTGGGACAGTTTTAGTCCAATTGATCCATGGATATTGATAGAAGGGCCTACTTATGGTAATCGGGAAGTTTAGGCTCTTCGTTGTAATTCATTCCTAAGACTGGAGTGCAATTGCATTTATATAGTGGTATTATTTGCAATTAACTGTGGGCCCGGATTGCACATGAGATGTGGGGTCGCGGTGTCCCAGTTGGAGCCAACTTTCTATGAAATCCTTAGTGGTCCCCACGGTAGCCCAAGTTATTGGAAAGATACTAATCCTACTAGAACTCTAAGATGAAGGAATTAGAAAGTTACTATTTCTATTTGAAGTGAGACTTCTAATAGTGGTAATAGTAAGGTTACTAATTTGTGTGGAAGTAAGACTTCTATTTCAATTAGTACAAGAGGAGGGAAGGAGGTTGCTTAAAGCTATAAAAGGAGAAGCAAGGGGGCTGGGACGAACACTCTCTTGGAATTGACGCCCAGCCTTCCCTTTTGTGCAAGAGTTGCATATCTCTTCCAGTTCTCTTCTAGTTCCTTGAGTTTCTTGAAGGGTTTTCTCTTGAAGTTTCCACCAGTCTTTCTGAGAAAAGAGATCTGATACGGGACATAGCGTGGAAGACTAAGAGATCTTGGAGATCCTAAGTTGCTTACAAAGAAAGGATTTCTTCAGCTAGCAAGTCTTCTTCTCCATTAGAGCACAACTAGGCTCCAAAGGTATAATATGCTTCTCTATCTGTTGTAGATTATTTTATTACATGGTGTTGCTTATTTTATTACTGTACATGATAGATGAGTATGGGGGATTGCATCCTAGATATGGTTTGTGGCCTTATGGGTACTTGATTCCTGAGTCAAGTGGGTCAAAAGTTTTGAAATCCTATCCACAAGGCCCACCTATTTCCAACAGAGCACGATACACATAATATAAACAAGACACGATTCCCACAAATGCGGGATTCCATCCGCGAAACCGGACACGCACGATGTGTAATAAAATACAAGACTAATCTGCAAATAGTACACATGTTTAAAGACCCCTACACGGAAACACTGTCTAACACGTCGAGTTAAAGAGGGGAAATCACTTATCAAAACAAGACAAAGCACGACTAGCAAAATACATAATTATATGCACAAGGGTTTAGAAGTGATCTCCTTGTTAATACTTAAAACAATCTTCAAACGAACTTGTACTCAAATTTCAAAACGAAAATATGATGTCCTTTCTTCTATCAAAATCAGAAATTTCTTATATCAACACGAAGTCTATCAAGTATATATTGAGGCCATTCATTGACCTTTGTACAATTGGTGCCCAAATGTCAGAAATAAATATAGATTGGTGTCCTCGAAGTTGGAATACATTTTGGATCTCCAATGGCACAATGTCAATTTAAAACCCTCAATTTAGTCTAGTTCTCAATCTTAAAAAATTATACAATTAGGATAAAATTTTCAAAATTGGGAATTGACAGATCGCTCAAGCGGTCTGGACAGTTCGCTCGGGCGAGCAATCTTTAGTCTTGAACCTGACCAGATAGTGGACAGTTCCCTCGAGCGAACCAATGGTCACTCGAAAGGACATTTCTCTGTCTGCGCTCGGACCAGGCAGTGGCCCGGTCGCTCGAGCGGACAGGCTTCTGCCTGTGCTCGCTAGGTGCAGAAACTGCACTTCTCTTAGATGATTCTTGATTGACTCCTTCCCTCCTTCTCACACTTAGACCACCTGAAATCCTCTGAGCCTCCATGCTCTCCAAGGGATCATTTTCCACATTTCCATACCATTCAATCCACAAATCTAAACATTTAAATCCCATTTCTTATCAAAGCAAAAATCCAAAATTTCCAATGAAACAAGGTTTTCAACCAAATATAAATCTGGAATTTGGAAAATCACTTGGCATTAATACATATACTTGAATGGAAACTATATAATAAGAGTCTACGAAGAACATAACAAGTTATATGCAACTTCAAAAGTAACAATGAAATCCACAAACACACATGCAACATTCAACCCATAGAGATTACTTGCCTTTCCCCAAATGCTGACAAAGTCTTCTCCTTCAAGCACACTAATCCAATAGCTAAGCCAAACACTACAAAATCCCCCATGAAAACCATTCAAAACTCATCCAAACTTGTAAATAAGAAATCCATTTCGAAATGGGTGTTGGAAACTAGAAAAATGAGATCCTTAGGAGTCAAAAGGACTCCATTGAAGAGATGGGTTGGAGCTCTTACCTAGAAATGCCCAAACAAGAAGCAAGGATGAAAATGGAGAGCTTGCCCAACTAGAAATCCCAAGAAAATAGTATTAATAGAAAGCTTAGGACGAGAGGAAGAAAATGGTGGTCTTAGAATTTCAGTTGGAGATCTCTAGTTCATGCCTTCAAGAGAAGAAAGTGAAGAGGAAAAATGGTTTTTAGCCCTAGGTCTTGAAAGTTGCAGGTATTTGGGAATGAAAGGGGGAAGAAGAGTAAAGCTGATATAAGTACTTTGCAAATGGGGCCCAATAGTGCTAATTTTTGCATTTATGAAAACATGATCTTGCGGGCCTCGAATGAAGTTAATGAAGAAGGATAAAATGATCCTAAAAAAATATAGTTCCTAAAAAGGATATTTTTGACACAGTTTTGAGATTTCAAAATGTGTGTCCAGATTTGGGTGTGAAAAGACAATTTTACCCTTTTTGGGCCAAAACTTAGGTTTCTGAGCTTCAAACACGGATGGACTAAAAACAAAAAATTGTAGATAATCATAAATCTGTTCAAATGAAATGAAAATCACGATTAATACAAAAATCAACATGATCCTCCCACGCTTGCACGTACACCCAATCCTTCCTGAGTGTGTCTAACAAACATAAAACGTTCTCAAAATTCCCAAAGCTATGTCTTGGACTAAAACTAATTATATTCTAACCCAATAGTAACTAAACACACTTATGACTAAGCACACACTAAGAATACACTAATCGGATTTATCTTGAGTTGGGGTCTAACACATTACCCAACCCGACGTCTAGATGCATCGTTGGGCTACCACTTGGGTCCAACCGGTTCACCCGCCACCTTCTAGCGCTCCGCCTCAAAGGGAGTGGGGTCGATATCTGGCACCAAACAAGAAGTATCAGACATGACAGTCTGGCAAGCAAATAACCAGATAAAGAAGTGACAATAATTATAAAATATTATGAAACATTTATAAGATGTTTGAAAGCCTAAACAGTAAATATCAATGAAATAGAGAAACCATTTCTAAATCATGAATAATTTAAGGAAGCATAACAAATTGAGTAAAAAAAATACTGGCAATCCACATTTAGCTATATTCTCCTATTACCAAAGTAACAAGAGCAAATAGAAACCGTTGCCACTACCCGTGGGACCGAAAAAACAGAACCGTTGCCACATAAAGTGGGACGGAATACAGAACCGTTGCCGCTACCCGTGGGACCAGAAAAACAAAACCGTTGCCATGGCCGGAGTAGACAGAGTCCAAACTGCAGTTGGCAGATAATTTAAAGATTCCAAGCTGGGTGATCAGCCCAACAAGGTAACCTAAGCTTAGTGGTGCCGTTCAAAATAAAAACCTGAATCGTTACAGATTAAATCCTAGTAATACATTTCGGAAATAGATAAAAGGACTACTTTTGAACAAATACTAACTGACAATTTTAAATGAAACAGATGAGTAGCCTTATCGATAATTTCAAACATGATGAACTACTCAAATATATTTCAAATCAATTTATCGAAATCATATAATTTTTACTAACATAGAATGAAGTCATGTGGAATGGTTCAATGGCTTACAAAGGGTTGTCTCGATATACACTTAACACCTCAATGTTGATTTATAATAATGGCACCATTGATGATTTCCAACATTTAAGGGTGTAAAGTGTACATCAAGACATTATAAAAATTTCCCTTTTATTCAACTTCATTTTACAAAATCCTTAGGAAGTCGGTCACCTCGTGGTCAGCAGGCGGTTAGACGCCTGAGACCAGGTCGGCTAGCCGACTATTGACCGACTACTTGCCACCCATTCATAACTCACATTTCACCTTACTGATATGTTGACCGACCCTGTGCAATCACCAGTCGGTCAGTCAGCTGGCGGTTCAGTTCAAAAACTGTTTCAGCCTCCTTTTTCCTCCAAAACACTTCTCCTTTCCACACATCAATCCCCTGCAATAAAATGAGCTAAAAAGCTCCTCCATAACATCATTCAACCATTTACACCACCATTCTTTCCAATCAATTAAAACAAATTCCACATTCAAAATAGTTATAAGCATACTACAACATTAACTGATTTCTGTTTATACAAACCATAGTGGAATTAAAATCTCAGCCACTGAAATACAGCCTGAAAAGGTCACATTGGGCATGAGCAAGCCTTAAAAATCCATCTAAAACTCACCATTTTCAAATCTATCAAACCATAGCTTAAGAAAACATTTCAATTTCAGAAATTAAGAAGATGTAAATTTCTATAGCATGCATTTCAAAGATATTAGATTATTTACTTGCCTCAAGTCCAAAAAGGGTTCCTAAATCACTCCAAGAAAAGCTCCAACACAGCTGCAACCTATCTACACCAAAAGTCCCATGAAAACCATTCAAAATCCACAAATTTTGAAACTAGGAGGAGTTCTGAAAGAACCCTTTTGCATGCATGATAAAACAGTACTAAAGGGTCTAAAAAGGTCATGGATTAAAGGTGGAAGCCATTGCTTACCTCTAAAAGCTCTAACAATGGAGAGAAGCCTCAAGAGGAAGATGATCCCAGCTGAAATCTCTTGAAAATTGGATTAATAGAAAGTTTGAGAGATGAGGAAAAGAGTTGTGCACTCAAATCTCCATTTGGGTCAAGGGAAATCCAACATGCAAAGGAGAGAAGTAGCAAAGAATGAGCTGAGTTTTTCTCCCTGCACTTAACTGGTTTTGGAACATGTAAATGAAGTAGTGGGGAAGAGAGCAAACGTGGGTTTGTTAATGGGTTGAGTGGGGTGTGGGCCCTTCCAGGCCATTTCACTTCAAGGACTTGGAAACCCCTCATGTGGGTCCCGGATGAGTTTGACGAAGATGACAAGTTGATCGTTGAAAAATCTAGTTTTCAAAAAGTATATTTTTCTCATGATTTGCAAACTTCAAAATTCATGCACTGATTTGGTGTGAGAAGTTATTTTTGCCCTTTTTCTCGAAAAATGCGATTTCTGAGTTTCAAATTTAAACGGATAAAACATGAAAGTTGTTAGGATTAATAGAACAAATTATAAGGGGCAAAATTTTGAATTTTTTCGAAATCAAGAAAAAATTTCTTCCCAAACCAACATGCGTCACACAGGCGCCTGGGCCCATGTCAAACTAAGTCCAACGCCTCTCAAAATTCCCCAAAGCTCTTCAAAAGTCTAATCTAGCTTAAAAATCAACTAATTTTCCTCTAATCCCACTTAGATAGTACTCACGGCTAAATAAACAATTACAGATACTAAACCTGGGTCGGGGTCTGACGCTGTGTGAGTGAGCTTTTTCGAGGCTGGAACTTTAGTATTTTTCTTGTAGAGGAAAGTAGATAACAACAAAATTATAGAAATTTAGCTTTAATGCAATACATTCCCTCTTTTGCTATTGTTAATGTGAAAAATTCTAGCAAAGTTAACAAGAGTTTAGCCACATCTAAATGAAAATCTTGGGTCTGCCACTATTGTCATAGCTCAATACTAAAGGTGGGTCCCACATTGATTTCATGTTTTTCTATTTTATTGGAACAAAACACGATGATGCTTTGTATCGCTGATCCAAAGGACACTATAGAAAATACATAATTTATGTACCCACAATCTGAACCTGTCCCAAATCTTACTCAGGTCGAAACTTGAAATTTCATGCCCCCTCTAACCAACATACCGTAGGTGGGCCCATTACCCAGCTTCACTGATCTCACTTAGGGTGCAGGTTAAGCTACATCAATATTTGGTCCCCATTTAAATAAGATAAGGAGCATAGCATGGCCCACAAAATCTTTGTAAGATGAGAATAAGACGTAGCTTAATAGACAAATATGTCTTCACTAGGCCCCACCTTATTTGTGTGAGTGAAAATCATTGGTCTTTTTACTACAAGTACCAAGTCACCATTTTTGTAGGTGTTTTGCCTAACCTTCTTGTCGAAAGATCCTGCCATCCGTACTTGGTAAAGCTCAATGCTTTGTCGAGCTTCAAGTTGCCTTTCATTGAGATTATCAGTTCTTGGAGTCTCAATCTCACATTGCTTTCTTAAGTCATGTCATTTTGTAAAACCACCCTCAAGGAAGGAGTTTGTACTTTCAAGGGTATCACAGCTTCACATCCATAGATCAAGGAGAATGGTGTGCTATGGGTTGGTCCTCGAATAGTGGTTCAATAGGCCCATAGAGTTTCAAGTAGTTTGTCGATTTTGTCTCATTTGTGACTAGAGACCATTTTCTTGAGGATTTTACAGATTGTCTTGTTGAAGTCTTATGCAAATTCGTTTGCTACCAGATTATACGCAGTCAAGAGACAACTTTGAATTTTGTATACGTCACAGTACCTGTAGAATCGGTGATCCCGGAATTATAGTTCATTATCAGGGATGAATCTTTTAGGAAATCCAAAACGACAAACGATGTTGGTGCACAAGAACTGAAGGACTAATGAGGTCTTCATTTCACTGAGAGCAAATACTTCTTGCCACTGGGAGAAATAATTCGTAGTGGTGAAGATGAAGCGATGACCTTTGCATGATGGTGGAGAGATTGGACCTATGATGTCCATACCTTAGGCTTCAAAAAACCTTGAGAATTCTATAGGATGTAGCCATTCTGGAGGTAGATGAACATAATCTCCATGGACTTGGCATTAATGGCAGCGTTTGGCCTACCATGGTAGCGTTGGCTACCATGGTAGGCCAATAATAATATAACCCTTTTATCTGGTCGTAGAGCTTAAGACTAGCTTGATGGGCTCCACAAAGACCAGAATGAACTTCTTTGACTATTTCATCAGCCTCTTGTTGTGACAAGCAGCGTAGAAGTACTCCGTTGAATGATTTTCTATAAATGATTTTTGAAGGTATATCCAAATGAAAATTTGGTTCTCGTCTTTCAATGCTTACCTATTCTTTTGGATCTTTAGGTAGAACTCCAAACATGATGTAATCATTGAATGGGTCTCTCCAGTTGCCAATTGGATTTTTAAGGATGGAGATCCGACTTCTAGGACATCTAAATGAATATCAAGACTTTTAAGGATGGAGATCCGACGTCCACGGCATCCTAGCTTGTCTTCTTTGAAGTTTGGAATGGACAGGATTCGGACTCGGGCTTTCAATTGTCAGAGTGATGCTGTGAGATTTTTCAGTTCAGCCCCTGTAGAGACAAGGGGTCGAACCGAAAGGATGTAGGCCTAAGCAAGTGTCTAAGGAGGCCTTGTGATGCACGATTTGACCTTGGGCTTGTAGGAGCAGGCTGGCTCTTACCGAGTTGATTTTGATGTTAAGCGGAAGACGGGTCTCTCCTCCTTCATGTGGGCAAGAGGATAGAACTGGTTTTGCTTGAGTGGGGCCAAGTAGGTTGGCCTTGTAGACTTTTAAAACCTCTTTTGTTTTGCTGAAGGCTTCAGGGACCAAGTCTTGGAGATGACTTGGTTTCTGGCAGTATGAAACTTTACGGGAGTGCCACGAGCTTAAACTTTCTTGATGTTTGCCTTGGGTACCACGTAGGTGACATGTTCTGAGGCGATTCTTTGTTTTTGATGGGTTTGACTTCTTCTTTGGAATGTGGGAATGTACCCAGCGCTCTGAAGACAATTGTCTGGGGAGTAGCAGTCGACCTAGTGTTTAAAGAGTTGCCAAAGGAGATAACAGTCCGACAGCTAGTTGGGTACTTATTGGAGCATGCATTTTACTTCTTTTGAAGCATGATCTGGTACTTATTCTCATCAAAAGTGATGGTCAATGAAGCTGCCATTGTTAGTTTCGAAGAATCCTAAAACAAGACCAGATCCATTAGTAATCACAAGAAAATGATGATAATAAATGAGAAACTATGAGTTTGTCTTTTCAAATTACTTGAGAGCACAAGGTCCAACTCAAGCGAGACGAGGAAGGTAGAAAACCATAGAAGGTACAATGTTCTAATTCCACGGGTAGTAGACTCAAAATGAGCGTACCAGTACTTGCTAGAAAAAATTGTATGCCTTAATCCACATTATCGAGGAGCAAGGCTCACTCAAGGTAGAATGAATAAAAGGCTGAAGATACAAATATATTGGTCGTGAATACAGTAGACCCGAAAGAGAGTACTAGCACCGCAAGGCACAAATGTTAGAGAAAACAAGTGTGTCAGTTGCGAATACAGTCAACACGGAAGGGCGTACTAGTACCGCTATGCACAAATATTGAAGGTTGCATCCATGGAATGGACACAAAAAGGACTTTTTTGAAAGGCCACGGATGAATTCATCATAGAGAGAAAATGGCCCTCCAATCCGAACGCAAGCTCAAACATTTCTGCGTGCTTTTATCTGAAAAGGAAAGAACTAGAATTTCTTAAATGCGAATCCAAAAGTGACGGAATGGGCTTTTTCTTTTTGGAAGATCACAAGTGGATCCATCAAAGAGTGCAAATGCCCCCCACCAATCCAAATGCAAACTCAAACATTTCTACTAACTTCTATCTGAAAAGGCAAGAAACTAAAATTTCTCAAAACTAAATCCAAAAGTGAGAAATCAGATTTTTTTTTATTTGAAATTTTTGTTTTTTGTTTTTTAATGAAAAGTTTTGTTTTTTTGAAAAGTTTTGTTTCTTCTTTGTTTTGAAAGATCACTGTCGCGACCCCGGACCGGCTCCACGGGCCTAATCCGGGATCAGAACTAAATTATGGATGGGGTTGATGATGATGAACATTTTTGTACCATGAATTTATTGCAACCAAAATGTATACGAGTTGATAAAAAGATGCAACTCGTATACGGGATTTCCCACAGGTGTCCGCGATGAGGATATCACAACAACATAAATATTTCTTTTAAGTACGGAAGCGTGTAGTGTGAGACCCCAACCCGAGAGGCCCAGATTAGTGTTTTTGGAGCTGTGTTTAGCTCTAAGTGTGTTCCGTGGTTTTTGGTTTAATTTGGATTAAAATAGCTTTCTTATAGCTTTGGGATATTTTGAGTGTCTTGGTTTTAGTGTGGGGCCCTTTGGGGGTTCCCTGTTTATGGCTTTTCGTGTATTTGAGGTTTTATCTTGGTTTTCTCGACTTGTATTTTATCCCGATTTACTTGTTTTGTTAATACCTTCAACTTTCATGTTGATCCCGTTCTCGTTCGAAGCCCCGAAACTTGACTTTTCTAGCTTCAAGGGCAAAACAGTCTTTTCACACTAAATCTGTACCGGATTATTGTTATTCCCAAAACCCGTGAAACATATACTTTTTGGAAACTAGATATTTCGACGATCATTTCTTCCTTCTTCGTCGATTTCATCCGAAGCCCCGAAAACCACTATTTCAGCCCAACTAGGTTACTAAATGGTGGAGCCCACTTGTGAAGTTTATAAAAGAAGACCCTTCTCCCTCATTCTCTCTTTTTCCAGCACAACAACTGAACCTAGGGTTTCCTTTCTCTTCTTCTTGCTTCTCCATCATCAAGCATCACCCAAACTTGCACCATCATCTCAAAGGATTGCATTATCTTCTTCTCCATTGCAAGGGCTCTCCATTAGTACAATTTTTGAAGAAATCCCATCTCCACAAGACCTTCTTTTGGCTTGCTTTGCTCATTTGGAGAACCTATTGGTAAGATCTCTCCCTAATCTTCTAGATTCATGTTCTTTTGGTCCTTGAGAAGCCCCATTTTCATTATTAGAAGCTTTCTCTTCTTATTGCTTGTTTTGACCCATTTTAGGGTTTGTTTTGGGGGTTTTTGTAGAGATTTTGTTCTTGGCTTGCAAGTGTGATTAGAGCTGGTTTTTCATTGATTAAAGACCCAAGGCAAGTGGATGATTTGATCCTTTTACATTTGAATGAGATTTGATAAAAATGCATTATGATTTCATCAAGTATTTTGTGATATTAATGGCTTGTTTAAACTTGAAATAAATGCACATTTGAGAGTCTTGACAGCTTGTTTTATCCATGTATTAGATTACTAAACATGTTTGAAAGAATGTAGAAAAGAATGGAAGAAATGAAGAGACCACTGCACTGCTGTAATAGAACCTGGGTTCTGTTACGCAGTGTACGCGGTCGACCGGCCAAGAGGCGCAGTCGACCGGCGACACTGGGACAGGCCCCCCTGTTGGGCAACCTGCTGAACTGTGGGAGTCTCAGTTCTGCAGAGTACGCGGTCGACCGGCCTAGGGCGCGGTCGACCGGCGACACAGAGGTCAGGCTCTCTGGAGCCTGACCAAAAGACTATTCACCCATTTAGTTTACAACTCCCGGTCGACCTGGCCCATGGCCGGTCGACCGAGCCCCCTGTGTATGCGGTCGACCGGCCATAGGCCAGGTCGACCGGCCCAACTGGAAAACTTGCTGAAGATGGACTTTCAATGGATTTTTGGCCCTTTGTTAGATGGACTTTAAAGGGACTTTTGGCCCTTTGATTAGATGGACTTTCAATGGACTTTTTCCCTATGATTAGATGGACTTTAAATGGAACCTAGTAAACCTTTTATGAACCCGTTTGACTTCCTTTGAGGATGGTTGAACCGACATTTCCTCACGGTTAATCTGGTTGTATCGGTACTTAATCTAATTCAATCTTGAACGATACGGAACGACGGGATATCCTTTCTTTTATCTAAACGCGAAATTGGTTTGTTTGGGTATCGCGAATCCGTTTTCCTTTCGATGACTGAGTAGGTTGTAAGGTACTACTAGATTAACGTTGAGCTTAGGATCCCCTCTCTATTATGTTTTGTTTATTTAAAATTCGATTAGGGTTTGAATCCCTAAAGTGCATAAAGAGCCCGGAATGTCTCTAAACTCAAGGAGTACCAAGTAATCATTACAATCGACATACGGGGTCCTTATTCACTTGATTTATATTGAATCCCGATAATAGCCCGAATTTCTCGAATTATGATTTGTCTTGAAACCCGATAATAGCCCGAATTTTTCGAATTATGATTTGTCTTGAATCCCGATGATAGCCCGTATTTCTCGAATTATGATTTAGCATTCCCGAAAGTATTGAAAGTGTATTTTAGCATTTTTGCTAGCCCGTTTATACATGCCCGAATGAAATGAAATTAGTGCTTTTGAGCACCCCGTCCCGCCCGTTTATTTAAGTGCATTACATATGATTTGTACATGTCTCGTTTTACCTGATTTGACCTATGAGTCGGCACCACTAAGCTTGGCTTTCCTTGCCGGTTTGATCCACCGACTTGGAGACCCCTTCCCGTCCCGCCAGCTGCAGTTTGGATCCCGCTACCCGGTTATTACCGTGGTCTTGTCCCGATACCCAGTTCGCTACCGTGGTCCCGTCCCGTATTGTATTATATTATGTATATGTTACTTATGTTGCATCTCCTCACTTCGGTGACTGAGACAACATCCCGATATGCTCATGTCACTTCGGTGATAGAGGACTTAGCTATGTGTGGTTTCCATCTTGCTCGTTTCCCGTTTCCTTGGATACCGTACATATTTTATATTGCATATGTATTTGGATAAATGATTCTCTCGTTTTATGAAACTATTGTTTGACAGGTTTAAATGTTTTCCAAGGTATTTTCCTTATTGTTATGTCTTTTCACCCGTTTGCCAAACCGTCGTGTTTGACCCACTATTTTGGTACTCAGGTTCAGTTTCCCCTCCCCGATCTATGAGTTGTTGGCTGTAGAGCCATGAGCTGCAGGTTGTCTTGTCGGCTATGTCCTGTAGACATTGTGCTTGACATCGGAGATACGTCACATGTGGGTAGTGGATATTAGTTTGTATTGTTCGGCTTTTATTAGCCTTTCTTGGGATTGTAATTAATACACATTGATACTTGTAACTTGAACATATTGGAAATGTAATATCCTGTTACTGTCAGCTCTGTATTTTATTTATGTTGGTTTATTACAGTCTGATATGGTTCATAAAATGATGGCTTTATGCTAGGGGTTATATGCGACGCGGAATCCGATGATGTCCACGGACTCCGGGTCGCATTGCCACAAAAGCTTCCGCAAAATATTCAGAGAGTGTTGTGATTGTGGATCCTCACACACGCGGATCTTGGGAGAAAT
The DNA here is from genome assembly GCA_003546025.1 of Camphora micrantha. Lineage (NCBI taxonomy): Eukaryota > Viridiplantae > Streptophyta > Magnoliopsida > Laurales > Lauraceae > Camphora > Camphora micrantha. The sequence goes on along the minus strand of QPKB01000094.1, from coordinate 45,100 downwards.
TTAATCATCCCTCACCTCCCCAAACTCTCCCGCGCCCTCGGTCGGGATCCGGGTTTGGGGGCGTGACATGTAGCAAATCTAATTCATGATTTCAAATCCAAAATACCATGACTGATAACACATTTATATAATAGAATATCAGAATGAGCAATGATCATTAGCTATACTCAAGAGTAAATTAAAGTTTACATTAAGATCATTTAATTACATTTCCCAAAAACAGAGGCCAACAAAGGCCAATATAATCAAAGTCAAATTCCCAAAAGAATGGTTAGTCACAACCCAAAATATTACGCAACTCGGGCAACCGAATGTCTAAACGATATCATCGGCGTGCCACTCTATTAAATGTTGGGGTTCTCCAACTGCCTCCTCAAGCTCCTCCTTGGGGAAACCAACAACAACACCTGAGTACCGAAGCAAATGGGTCAAACACAACGGCTTGGCAGGTGGGTGAAAAGATATAATTATAATTTTCATAAAACGAAAGAATTATTTATTGAAAAACAATATGCAGTATAAAACTTGTAAGGTATCCAAAGAAATCGGGAGCTAAGTCCTCCATCACCGAAGTGACATGAGCATATCGGGATGTTGACCTCAGTCACCAAAGTGGGGAGGTGCAACATAAGTTACATATACATATACATAATAATAATACGGGACATGACCACGGTAGCAAACTGGGCATTGGGAACCACAGTAGCAATCTGCGGCATCGGGACAAGACCACGGTAATAACTGAGTAGCGGAATCCAAACTGCAGCTGGCGGGACGGGATGGGGATCTCCAAATCAGTGGATCAGACCAACAAGGTTATCCATGCTTAGTGGTGCTGACTCATAGGTCAAATAACGGAAGTCAAGTCATGTATAAAATACATCAAGTGCAAATAAACGGGCAGTACGGGATGCTCAAAGGCACAAGTATCACTTTATTCGGGCATGAATAAACGGGCTAGCAAAATGCTAAAATACAGTTTCAATACTTTCGATAATATATGTAACAATTTGGGATGTCTGGAAGCATAGTTGATCTTTTGAAATTATGGGACAAGTATCGGGATTCAAAACTAGTCCGAGGTGAATAGGGGTCCCATATGTCAATTTAAGTATACCCTTGGTACTCTTTGAGTTTTGAAGGCATTCCAGGCTCCTTATACACCTTAGAATTTTTTTTTAAGGGTTCAAAGGAATGTTCGTGATATGGTTTCTTTCTCAAATGGGCTCCCCATACATATCTCCAGGTGAACAGTCCCCATCATTCTCTAAAAGGGTGCACAAATGATTGGGACAGAACCCTCTTCATTTCTCTTCTTTTCAGAGTTTCTGAGTAATTTCGGTCACCTAGCGGTTAACTGGAGGTTAGGGTTCGGCGGTTAACCGCTGGCTAACCACAAAATTGATCACGGATTCACCAAGTGGTTACTGGAAATGTAACCTAAACGGTTTGGGTTAGCTGGCGGTTAGCCACCGATGAGTTTGGCGGTTAGCTGCTGGTTAACCGTGAGGCTGATCGTGACTTCTGGAAGAAATGACGCTCTCTGGAAATGTAACCGTGACAGCACGGTTAGCGGCGGTTAGACGCCGGTCACCAGGTGGCTAGCCGACAGGTGACCGCTAGCTGACCTCCAGGTGCGGAAAAACCTTTCTGCATTTAGATTTGAGCCTATTTCTCCCTTAAACCGTTTCCCTTCATTCCCATTCATTTTCATGCAAAAGAGTGAGCTACAAATGCTCCTTCAATTCAACATTCAACAGTTCCTCCATATCAAAACTTTTACAAACAACTATCCATTCACCTCCTTCTTCAACTCATCAAACCACAAGTTAAGAGAAATTCACCAAACACAAGCATTCAGTTAAGCCATGAAAAGCAATAAATGAAAAGCCATAATGTCAGATTTTCAAGGATTAAATAAGCTAACAAGTTGCATGAGCATTTATTTCAAAAATTCAATGCAAGTTAAGAATGAATAGTGAAATCATGTACATTTCTCATAAAACCAATTAACACTCTAAATATCTATTCATGCACTTGCCTTGGGTCCAAGCTTAGCAAAAAGATCTTCTAATCACTCTTCCAAGCCAAGATCAAAAGCTACAAACAAAACCCCCAAAACAAAACCTAAAATGGTCAAAACAATGAAGAAGAGAGAACTCACAATAATGAAAATAGAGTTTCTCAAGGGATAGAAGAGCACAAATCTAGGAGATTAGGGAGGAAGCATACTTGTAGGTTCTTCAAATGGGCAAGACTAGCTCAAAAGTGATCTTGAAATGGGAGGTTTTCTCCAAAAAAAAATGGTATCAAGAGGAAGCCTTCAATGAGAGGAAGAGAATGGTGATCTCCATTTCTCAAGAGATGCAAGAATGGTGATGCTTTAGGGAGGGAGAGCAAGAAGAAGAATAGAAAAGCAAGAAACCCTAGGTTGAGCTTTTGTTGTGCTGGAAAAATGGAAAAGAAGAGGAGAAGGGTCCTTTATAAAGCAAGTGGGGAGTGGGCTCCACCACTTGAAATCTTGTGGGGATGAAATAGTGGTTTTCGGGACTTCGGATGAAATCTACGAAGAAGAGGAAAGTGATCATCGAAATTTCTAGTTTCTAAAAAGTATATGTTTCGCGGGTTTCGAGAATATCAAACTTGGGTACATATTTAGTGTAAAAATACTATTTTGCCCTTGAAGCTAGAACAGTCGGGTTTCGGGATTCCGGACGGGAAGGGGATCAACATGAAAGTTGAAGAGATTAACAAGATAAGCAAAGTGGGATTGAAAGACAAATAAATGAAATTTCAAAAAATCTCTCAAGTAAACTCAAAGTCATAAAAGGAACCCCCAAAGGGCCCCACTAATCACAAAGGCACTCAAAATTTTCAAAAGCTATAACAAAGCCATTCTAGTCCAAACTAAACCAAATTACACTAATCACGCTTAAGACTAATATACAATTTAATTAACACTAATCGAGGTCACTCGGGTTGGGGTCTTACAATCACAGATGGATCCATCAAAGAGAGCAAATGGCCACTTGTAAGACCCCGACTGAGTGACCTCGATTAGTGTTGATTAAGTCGTGTGTTAGTGCTAAGTGGGTTTAGTGTGTTTTTGCTTAGTTTGGGTTTAGAATGGCTTTGTTATAGTTTTGGAAAATTTTGAGTGCCTTTATGATTAGTGGGGCCCTTTAGGGGTTCCCTTTTTATGACTTTACGTGTACTAGGGGGATTAATTGAGATTCTTTGGATTTGTGTTTTATCCCGTTTTTCTAATATCGTTGATCTCTACAACTTTCGTGTTGATCCCGTCCCCCTTCCTTGATCCCGAAACCCGACTTCCAATGCATTGAGGGCAAAATCAGTCTTTTTACACTAAATCTGGACCAAATATTTGATATTCCCGAAACCCGCGAAACATATACTTTTTGAAAACTAGAAATTTTGACTATTATTTCTTCCTTCTTCGTCGATTTCATCTGAGGTCCCGAAAACTGCTATTTTAGCCTTCCAATGTTTCCTAGTGGTGGAGCCCACTTGCAAATGCTATATAAGAACCCATCTCTTCTTTCTTTCTCCTTTTCCAGCAACAAGGGCTTAGTCTAGGGTTTTTCTTTTTGTTGTTCTTCTTCTTCTTCTTGCTCTTCCCATCTCTAATCACCATCCACCTTGGATCATTTGAGAAATGGAAGTGATATTCTTCTTCCTCTCCATTAGAGCTCTCCATTGATAGCATTTGCTGGAGGAAACCTCCCATTCCAGGACTTGCCTTGAGCTTAATCTTGCCATTAGAAGACCCTACAAGTAAGCTTTCTTTCTAATCTCTTAGTTATGTGTTCTACTTGTCCTTGAGGAGCTCCATTTTCATTAAAAAGAAATATTCTTGTTGATGTGATATCCTCACTGCAGACACCTGTGGGAAATCGCGTGTACGAGTAGTATCCTTGATGGACTCGTATACGTTGTGATTTAAATTAATTCATAATGTTGACATGGATTGTATCATTCATTCATCATTAGTCTCGATCCCAGATTAGGCCCGTGGGACCCGGTCCAGGGTCGCGACAGACTGGTATCAGAGCGAGACGTGTTTCAGGCAATTAAAAGAAACTAGAAATCCTAAGGACGTGGTGAGGATTCGTTAGACTCGTCATTAGTTAGTATCGTGTGAGCAATGTGTGAATCCTTTTATCTATTATCATGTGCTAACAAATTGTTTTACAGCGTAATGTCACCTCGTAAACGACCGGTAAACAGAAATCCAATAGCTAGTAACAGTGAGCACACAGGGCCAGTCCAAGAGGACATCCCAGACAACACCATGTAAAATCAATTCCAGCAGATGATGCAAGCTATGCTAGATCAACAGCGTCAGGCTAATGAGAACCAAGCCAAATTGCAAGAACAAATGTTGAAAAAGGATGAAGACCATTCTAGGGAGTTGGCAGGCATGCAGAGGCAATTATTGGAGGTCTTACAGAGGAGACCTGAGCCAGTACACTCAACCAGCCATTGTTATAATCAGAGGGAGCATGACCCTAATGCACTGTTTGAGAAGTTCAGAAAGAGAGGCCCCAAAGAATTTCTTGGATCAGAGGACCCACTAGCTGCAAATGATTGGCTAGAGCATACGGAAAACATCTTCGAGATCTTCCAGTACACCGGAGGAGAGCGGGTTAAGCTACAACATCTCTCTTCACCGGTTCAACAGACATTTGTTGGAAGACAGTGAGAGAGGAGTACAGGCACATGGCAGACGCAGTGGCGTGGGCTAGTTTCAAGAGGCAATTTGGGGACAAGTATGTGCCCACACACATCAAGATGCAGAAGGCAGTGGAGTTCCAGCAGCTTGTCCAAGGCAATATGTCAGTCCTCGAATACCTTACTACGTTCGAGAGATTGTCTAGATGTGCTCCAGAGTTAGTGGACATGGTGGAGAAGAAGATTGCTAAGTTCCTTGAAGGACTGAATCCCATCATTGAGAGGGATGCTACCGGGGTTGTACCACCTACAACCTTCGAAGATGCAGTCAAGAGGGCTTACAAGTTTGAGGATTTCCACCACAAGATCCTCAGACTTCAAGGCAAAGGACAACATCAACAACAAAACAACCAGCAGAGGAATCACTAGCATAAGAGGCAGAGGCAAGAGCAGAATGTACAGAATCCTTTAGTGTGTACACATTGTGGGAAGAACCATGAGAGTGCCCAGTGCCGTACCATCACGGTGGCATGCTTCAGATGTGGTTCCATGACCCATCAGATGAGGGACTGCCCTAGGCAGAACAGGCAGAATCAGCAATAACAAGGGGCACAGCGTCCAGCACCACCTCAGAATGTAATGGTTGTGCAAAACCAGGCTAGACCCTTTCAGCAACAAGCACCACAATAGCAGTACAGACCACAGTAGCAGCAGCAAACCCGTCAGCAAGGGTAGAATCAGAATCAACGTGCTCCACAACAAAATAGGAATGCACAACAGGGCAGGCCACAACAGGCTCTGAACAGGCCACAACAGAGAGGGCAAGTCTATGCTGTCAACAGAGTTGATGCAGAGGCAGCAAGAGATGTTGTGGAAGGTACACTTCTAGTTTGTGGATTTCAAGCTAGGGTTTTGTTTGACCCTGGCTCTACTCACTCCTTTATATCTCCAAAATATGCAAAGATGATTGATATGCATGTTAGACAGTTGGATTTTATATTGACTGTGGCTACCCCCATAGGTAAACAAGTTACATGTAGGACGTTTTACCCTAGTTGTTCAGTCATAATAGGAGAGTTAGAGTTACAAGCAGATCTCATTTTATTAGAGATGTATGATTTCGATGTCATCCTAGGGATGGATTCGTTAGCAGGGTATCATGCCACGATGGATTGTTTCCATAAGACCCTCACCTTCAAATTAGAAGAGACACCAGCAGGGGTGTTGTTTCGAGGAGACATGAGTAATTCTAATATAGGGTTTATTTCAGCATTGAAGGCTGATAGACTCCTAAAAAGTGAATGTGAGGCCTATTTCGCGTTTATCACGGAGGATAAACAGTCTGAAGGGGTGGAGGACATCCCAATTGTTTGGGAATTCCCGGATGTTTTTCCGGAGGAGATTCCAGGTTTACCACCTATTAGAGAGATAGAATTCACTATCGAGCTATTACCGGGGACCGCTCCGATCTCTATTACACCTTATAGAATGGCTCCGGCGGAATTAGGAGAATTGAAGACACAATTGCAAGAATTATTGGACAAAGGATTTGTGAGACCTATTGTTTCGCCATGAGGAGCTCTGATATTGTTCGTCAAGAAGAAAGATGGTTCAATGAGAATGTGCATAGACTACCGGAGATTGAACCAAGTGACCATCAAGAACAAGTATCCCTTGCCAAGGATAGATGAACTATTTGATCAGTTGCAAGGTGCTTCTTACTTTTCGAAGATTGATTTGAGATCTGGTCATCATCAGCTGAGAGTCAGAGAGTCAAATGTATTGAAGACAGCTTTCCGGACAAGATATGGACACTATGAGTTCCTAGTGATGCCATTTGGATTGACTAATGCACCAGCAGTGTTCATTGCATTGATGAACATGATATTCGCAGAATACCTAGATCAATTTATAATGGTGTTCATTGATGACATATTGGTGTACTGTAAGACCAAAGAAGAGCATGAAAAGCACTTGAGAATAGCATTGCAGCTTCTGAGAGAGAACCAGCTGTATGCCAAACTCAGTAAGTGTGAATTTTGGCTAGAGCAAGTGGCATTTTTGGGGCACATTTTCTCCAAGGAAGGATTGTCAGTAGACCCGTCCAAAATTGAGGCAGCAGTACAGTGGGAAAGACCGAAGAATGTGTCAGAAATCAGGAGTTTTCTAAGATTGGCAGGCTACTACCGGAGGTTTGTTCAAGGATTTTCGTCAATTGCGTCACCTTTGACGAAGTTGACAAGGGATAATGTGCCTTATGTGTGGTCAGACAAGTGTGAAGATAGCTTCCAAGAGTTGAAGAAGAGATTAACCACAGCACTAGTCCTTACTTTGCCATCTGGAAGCGGTGGTTTCACTATCATTACCGATGCTTCAAATATTGGACTTGGATGCGTGTTGATGCAGGAAGGAAAAGTGATAGCATATGGATCCCGGCAGTTAAAAGATCATGAGAAGAACTATGCAACACATGATCTTGAGTTAGCAGCGGTTGTTTTCGCATTGAAGATGTGGAGACATTATCAATATAGAGAGAAATTCGAGGTTCATTCAGACCACCGCAACTTACAGTACTTGTTTTCTCAGAACGAATTGAATATGAGACAGTGAAGATGGATGGAATATATCAAGGACTATGATTTTCCAATCAAGTATCACCCGGGGAAGGCAAATGTAGTTGCTGATGCTTTGAGCAGGAAGTCAGTGGGCTTGGCAAATCTCAGTGGCACTTGTATTTTTGAGCAATTTGAAGAGTTGAGTATAGATCTTCAGCCACTGAAGAAAGATGTAGTATTAGCCAACATGTCAGTGTTTGAACCTTCTTTCATTCAGAAGATCAAAGACAGTCAGTTGCAAGATCCAGAGTTGGCCAAGATTTTAGAGCATATAGCCAATCACCCTGATTTTCGCATTGTTAATGGAGTTTTGTACTACCGTGACCGTTTGTGCGTGCCAAACATCAAAGAACTGAGGAATGACATCATGTCAGAGGCTCACAGTACAAAGTATTCTATGAATCCAGGCAACACGAAGATGTATCAAAACTTGAAGGGCATATTTTGATGGAACAACATGAAGAGAGAGATAGCAGCGTTTGTCTCCCACTGTATGACATGTCAGTCGATTAAGGCCGAGCACCAGAAGCCTCCAGGGTTGTTGCTACCGTTAGAAATTCAGGAATGGAAATGGGAGCACATTACCATGGATTTCATTTCGGGATTACCGAGAACTAGCAAGGGCAATGATGCTATCTGGGTCATTGTGGACCGTCTCACCAAGTCAGCTCACTTCATCCCGATGAAGACAGGAAAGAAGATGCACATGTTACCTTTGGCAGAGTTGTTTATTAGTGAGATTGTCAGCAGACATGGTTAGCCAGTTTCCATCACATTTGACACATCTAACAGAGACAATAGATTCGTCTTGAAGTTTTGGAAGACATTGCATGAGTCTATGGGTACAAGGCTACAGTTCAGTATAGCTTACCACCCTCAAACAGATGACCAATTGGAGAGAACGATTCAAACTCTAGAGGATATGCTCCGTGCTTGTGTGTTAGACTTCAAGACTCAAGGGGACGAGACTCTACCTTTGTGTGAGTTTGCGTATAACAACAGCTACCACTCGAGCATTGTAATGGCACCCTTTGAGGCATTGTATGGCAGAAGGTGTAGGACACATGTTTGTTGGAAAGAAGTTGGTACCCGCAGTTTACATGGCCCAGCCATGGTGAGTGAAACCAGTGACAAGGTCAAGCAGGTTCAAGAATGTCTGAAAGTAGCCCGAAGTAGACAGAAGAGTTATGCAGATTCTCACAGAAGGGATCTACAGTTCAAGGAAGGAGATAAGGTTTTCTTGAAGGTGTCACCTACTAGGGGAACATTGAGATTTGGGCAAAAATGCAAGTTATCTTGGAGATACATTGGACCATACGACATTGTGAGCAAGATTGGTGACGTGGCCTATAGATTAGCCTTACCACCTGAGCTATCTGGTGTACACAATGTGTACCATGTGTCTATGTTGTAGAAGTATGTTCCCGACCCTTCACATGTACTCCGGCATGAGCCGTTAGAAATCAGAGAAGATGCTACCTATGTTGAGAAGCCTATTCAGATCATTGATACAAAGGAGCAGGAATTGAGGACACGGACTATTCAGATGGTGAAAGTACTTTGGGAGAATCGTGGACCGAAAGAGGCAACATGGGAATTACGAGACCAAGTGCAAAAGAAGTATCCACATCTTCTCCCCAATGTGAGTTTTGTATTTTATTTGGTGGACCAAATATCCCAAGGGGTGGAGGATGTAAGACCCCGACCCGAACGACCTCGATCAGTGTTGACTAAGTCGTGTGTTAGTGCTAAGTGGGTTTAGTGTGTTTTGGCTTAGTTTGGGTTTAGAATGGCTTTGTTATAGTTTTGGGGAATTTTGAGTGCCTTTATGATTAGTGGGGCCCGTTGGGGGGTTCCCTTTTTATGACTTTACGTGTACTAGGGGGGATTAATTGAGATTCTTTGGATTTGTATTTTATCCCGTTTAGTTATTCTCGTTGATCTCTACAACTTTTGTGTTGATTCCGTCCCCGTCCTGAATTCCCGAAACCCGACTTCCATTGCATTGAGGGCAAAATAGTCTTTTTACACTAAATCTGGACCAAATATTTGATATTCCCGAAACCTGCGAAACATATACTTTTTGAAAACTAGAAATTTCGACTATTATTTCTTCCTTCTTCGTCGATTTCATCTGAGGTCCCGAAAACTGCTATTTCAGCCTTCCAATGTTTCCTAGTGGTGGAGCCCACTTGCAAATGCTATATAAGAACCCATCTCTTCTTTCTTTCTCCTTTTCCAGCAACAAGGGCTTAGTCTAGGGTTTTTATTTTTGTTCTTCTTCTTCTCTTCTTGCTCTTCCCATCTCTAATCACCATCCACCTTGGATCATTTGAGAAATGGAAGTGATCTTCTTCTTCCTCTCCATTAGATCTCTCCATTGATAGCATTTGTGGAGGAAACCTCCCATTCCAGGACTTGCCTTGAGCTTAATCTTGCCATTAGAGGACCCTACAAGTAAGCTTTCTTCCTAATCTCTTAGTTATGTGCTCTACTTGTCCTTGAAGAGCTCCATTTTCATTATTGGAAGCTCTCTCTTTCTATTTCATTGTTTGACTATTTTAGGGTGTGTTTTGGGGGTTTTTGTAGAGATTGTTGGTTTTGAGCTTGAGAGGGTGATTAGAAGATCTTTTGCTTAGCATGGACTTGAGGCAAGTGGATGAAATGTCGAATTTAATCACTTTAATGTTTTATGAAAAATATGTTGGTTTGCCTTTCTTGCCCATGTTTATTGATTTGCATTGATTTTAAATAAATGTACATTAATGACTCTTATTAGTTCATTTAATGGTTTTGGAAATGTGGTTGGTAGTTTTCATTTATTGTTTGATTATGGTTTAAATGACTCCTTGTGATTGGGATTTTCTTTCCTTTTTGTGGTTGAATGAGATGGAGGAGAAGAAGATTGTTTGATTGATGATTATAGAGGTATTGATGTGGAGTGTGAAGGATGTTAGAAAGAAGTATTGGAGCCCCTATGTTGGAGTAGAAATGAGGCTCATATGAGTTGTGAGAAGTGGAAATGAAAGAGAGCAGAACTGTCCCGGAATCCATTTCTGGACAGTTCGCTCGAGCGAACCTGGTGGTCGCTCGAGCGAAGTGCCCAGAACAGGCTACGAACCATTCCAGTAGACAGTTCGCTCGAGCAAACCCCTTATTTGCTCGAGCGAACATGCTCAGGATCACATCAGGCTCCTCACAGAACCTTGTTAGTTCGAGCGAACTAATTGTTCGCTTGAGCCAATAGGTTCGCTCGGGCGAACCCGTTATCCGCTCTAGCGAACTCTCCCAGAAATTTCATCAGAGTGTCACAGAACCTTGTTAGATCGAGCGAACCATTTATTCGCTCGAGCCAACATGTTCGCTCGAGCGAACCCGTTATCCGCTCGAACGAACCTCCCAGAAATCCATTCCAGAGAGCTCGTCGCTCGAGCGAACTTCCTAACCACTCGAGCGATAAGCATTGTTCACCTGGGACTAATCTGTGACCAAAAATGAAATGTTTATTTGATTGAGAGGCATTTGTTGGGAACTCTATTGTGATGGGAAATCTAGTAAACATTGTATAACACCCATTCGAAAAGAGAAATCAAATCACAAGTTTTCATTTGAGTTTTGAAAATCCTTAGGTGTATAAAGAGCCCGGAATGTGCCCAAACTTAAGGAGTGTCAATTTTTATTGCATATGACATACGGGACCTTTATTCACTTGGTTGAATTTCGAATCCCAATATTTGTCCCGAACCTCTTGAATTATGATTTACCATTTCTGAAAACATTGAATTTGCAACTGTAGCATTTTGTTGATCTTGATATGCACTTCTCGTTTAAAATGATGTTTGTGCCTTTGAGCACCCCGTCCCGCCCGTTTATATAAGTGCATCACATGAATTTTGTACATGTCTCGATTTATGATATTTGACCTATGAGTCGGCACCACTAAGTTTGGATAACCTTGCCGGTCTGATCCACTGACTTGGAGATCCCCCTCCCGTCCCGCCAGGTGCAGTTTGGATCCCGCTACCCAGTTGTTACCGTGGTATTGTCCCGATGCCGCAGATTGCATATGTGGTTTCTGATGCCCGGTTCGCTACCGTGGTTATGTCCCATACTTATTATATATATGTATATGTTACTTATGTTACATCTCCTCACTTCGGTGACTGAGGTCAACATCTTGATATGCTCATGTTACTTCAGTGATAGAGGACTTAGTTTCGTGTGGTTGTCATCTCGTTGTTTTCCGTTTTCCTTGGATACCTTATATGTTTTATATTGCATTTATGTTTCAAATAAATGATCATCCTACTTTATGAGATTTATTGTTTTAATAGGTTTAAATGTTTTCCAAGGTAATTTCAATTGTTGTTTTATCTTTTCACATATTTACCAAACCATCGTGTTTGACCCTTGTTTTGGTACTCAGGTCCCGTCATTGGTTTTCCCGAGGAGGAGCACGAGGAGGTGGTCGGAGAACTGTAACATCTAGTTGAGTGGCACGCCGATGATGTCGTTTAAACATTTGGGTGTTTGAGCTGCGTAACATTTTGGGATAGAATTAACAATTCTTTGGAGAGCATGATACTTTGTTAATATTGGCCTTTGTTGGCCTCTATTTTTGGGGAGTTGTAATTAAATGATTTTGTTGTAAACCTTAACTTACTTTTGGGAATTAGCCCATGATCATTGCTCATTTTGATATTGGTATTGAATACGTTTAATCTTGTTATCTTGGACGTGAATGTATGAATTAGATTTGCTACACGCTTCCACACTTTAAAAAGAAATATTCATGTTAATGTGATATCCTCACCACGGACACCTGTGGGAAATCGCGTGTACGAGTGGTATCCTTGATGGACTCGTATACGTTGTGATTTAAATGAGTTCATAATGTTGACATGGATTGTATCATTCATTCATCTTTAGTCCCAATCCCGGATTAGGCCCATGGGACCCGGTCCGGGGTCGCGACAACCCTCCAATATGGACACAAACTCAAACATTTCTGTGAGGTTTTATCCAAAAAGGAAAGAAACCAAAATTTCCCAAATTCAAATGAAAAAGTGAGAAATCATATTTTTTAAAAAAAAAAATTCTGTTCTTTTTTTTTTTTTTTTTGTTTTGAAAGATCACAAATGGATCCATCAAAGAGAGCAAATCACCCCCTAATCCCGACGCAAACTTAAACATTTTTGCGAGCTTTTATCTGAAAAGGGAAGGGACCAAAATTTCTCAAATCGGAATCCAAAAGTGAGAAATCAGAGTTTTTTTAAAAAAAATTTATTTTTTTTTGAAAGATCACAAATGGATCTATCAAAGAGAGTGAATGGTCCCCCCAATCCGAACACAAACTCAAAGATTTCTCCGAGCTTTTATCCGAAAAGAGAATAAACCAAAATTTCTCAAATTCAAATCCAAAAGTGGGAAATTAGATTTTTTTTTTTATAAAGATTATTTTTCCTTTGTTTTGAAAGATCACAAATGGATCCATCAAAGAAAGGCCTCCACCCCCAAATTCGGACACAAACTCAAACATTGCTACGAGCTTTTATCCGAAATGGAAAGAAACCAAAGTTTCTCAAATCCGAATCCATGAGTGAAGGAATCATTTTTTTAAAAATAATTTTTATTTCCTTTTCTTTTTTGAAAATTCAAACAACAACATAAGTGCGCGATTTATTTGAACGTGACAAGTGACATAAGAATTTGAAAAGTCACTTAACTCAATTAAAAAAAAAAAAAAAAAAAAAAACAAAGAAAAGGGTGGAGTCAAACTCAAAAATAGAATTCAAATCCCTATGAATCTCTTTTTCTGTTTTTTTTTTAATTCCAAATTCAATCAAGGCTAATGCACCCATTGTTATCATCAGGACGATGACGGCTCCTTCTCTTTCTTTTTGTTGTATTTGTATTTTTAAAGAGACAAAAAAAATCACAAGTATTGTCCTTTTCTCTCTTTTTTTTTTTTGTTTTAAATGTAAACCACTTCTCACGGCACCAAAAGAATCGCCTCCCACTGCAAAAACAAAATCGCCTTTCACGGCAAAAACACCGCCTTTCACGGCATCCAAAATCCAAATTATATCTCTTTTTTAACACATGCAATTAGAAAAAAGTTTATTTTCTTTTTTCAATGAAAAGGTTAATCTACAGATCACCGCTTGTTGTTTTCAAGTGGATTAGAAATTGGCATACCAGTACCAAAAAAAAAAAAAAAACCCGGCTGTTCGTTTGTCTCCGATCACGAAAGTGTTTGACCCCACGGATTCTCACATCCGCTGACCCCGGCGTCCCAAAACGATCCGCGAACAAGTTTAATTCGCACACCCGGTGGGACACTTTCTTTCAATAACATGATGCTTAGAAAAGAAACATATATATATATATATATCATATGCTCCTTTCCTACAATCCTTGGCTTCTTTTCCTAAATAAAAATTATTTTCCTAAAGTGAAGTTAAATGAGCCCTAATAATTTAAAATTTCTACTCTATCTTATTTGGATGAGCCTCACCCGCAAATGAAGTATTGTTGTCATTGCCTTGAGTAAAAGTGGATTCTACTCCAAACCTTAAATACACACTAAGCATTCAAATAGAGTTGAAGTGAAGTCCTCTACCTTAACTTCAATCCACTTCACTCCTCAAGTGAAATTTTCTTCATTTTACTCTACTCCTCATTTATCCAAACATGCCCGAGTTTGGTTTGAAGCGGGTTCAAATTTTGTGTATGGATAAGGTAGTTATGAACTTTGCGATGAGGTCATTATAGAAAATCCGTAGGAGTGGCTATGAATTTTCAGATTTTGACCCGAGTTTGGTTTGAAGCGGGTTCAAATTTTGTGTGTGCTTGTCCCTCCTTGTCCCACATATCCACAATCAAATGAAGTCCAGTTAGGAGTGGGGTTGGGGCGGGTTACTAATTTAAACCCAATCCATCACCATCCCCATTGCCCTATACGACCATTTTATACAACGCCACTTACCTCACTTCGACAATTTATTTAAGTTACATCGATATTGGTCTCCAGTTACCAATGGTGGACTTAGGATTTTCATTTGGGTGGCAAAGGCAATGGGTAGGTTAAGAATTTAAATAATAAAATAATTTTTTAAGATATTATTTAATTACTTTATCCAATCCTCACCCGCTTAAATCAGTGTCAGATGAGGATAAGACATAGATTAACGTACGAACATGTCTTCACTCAGCCCCAACTCATTCGAGTTTACATCGAATGCAAAACATATAATTTATTTTGCAGATAAAGTAAAGAAAAATCAGTTGTTTAAACCACAATCAATCGACGATGGCCCCACTTATAATGGACACGGATCCACGAAAGAGGTTTTTAATTTCACTCTGTCTTTCGTATTCCCGCGCTCTGACGAATACGATACGAACATTTAATCATATGGCCATTGCGGGCAGAAGAAAAAGTTGCTGACAATCATCCTCTTTCCTCTTTCGTTGTCATCAATAACCCAATTAAGATCGCCTTCTTCTTTTCTTCTTCTGTTTGGGAGTTTCTCACAATATCTATCTCTTCTATCTCTCCTACTTGAGGTATTATTTAGGGGATTTTGAATATCGCCATCTTCTGTTACGAATCGTTTGTTGCGGTCTGCGATACGTACAGGGATGTCGGGAGGAATTTTCCAAAACAGTCTGTTCTTCAAAGTTCTGCTGGGTGATTTCTCGGACCGGCCGGTGATTGCTCTTTCTCGTTTTTCTTATTCGAAATTGTAAGAAAAAGGAAGTCACCGTTTGGATGTCCATAGCAAGATCTCGGTGAAGTTGTTCAATATTATTTGGTTCTCAGATTCAGAGAGTTTGATGGAAGGTCCGGATCCTCTCCAGCCTTTTCTCTTGCTCTCTCTCTTAATAGTATGGTTGCAAATGGGTATCCAATTCTCCGATTATCCGGAAGTTCCTATTAGAAGTGTTGGAAGTAAGTAGGCATCGTTGATAAGTTTCAAAAACTTTTGACCTACTTAAAGTAGAGTTCAACTATCCATAAGGCTATGTAGAAATCTATCTCTAAGATAGAAAAAAACAGCCGAAAAGCAACCATAAAATCTACAACATACAAGGAAATAGATTATACATTTGGAGCTTGGTTGTGCTCTAATGGAAGAGAATATCACTCTCATTGATGAAGAACACTTTCTCAAAAACAATAGAGATCTCCTTGTAAGACCCCAACCTGAGAGACCTCGATTTACGTTAGTTTTAAACGTGATTAGTGTATTTCAGTTTAGTTGGGATTAGAATAGCTTTGTTATAGCGTTGGAAAATTTTGAGTGCTTTTGTGATTAGTGCAGCCCTTTGAGGGTTCCTTTTATGACTTTGTGTTTACTTGGGGGATTACTCGAGATTCCGTTGATTTGTGTTTTTTATACCGTTTCACTAATCTTGTTGATCTCTTCAACTTTCATGTTGATCCCATTCCCGTCCCAAATCCTGAAACCCGACTTTCCTTGCATTGAGGGCAAAGCAGTCTTTTTTAAAGCAATCTTTTTACACTAACTCTGTACCCATTGTTTGGTATTCCCGAAACCAGTGAAACAAATACTTTTTGAAAACTAGAAATTTTAACAATCATTTCTTTCTTCTTCGTCAATTTCATCCGAGGTCCTGAAAACCACTATTTCAGCCCCACAAGAATTCTTAGGGGTGGAGCCCACTCCCAATTGCTTTATAAGAGAACTTTCTCTTCCTTTTACTTTTTCCAACCAAAGCCATCAAGAGCTAGGGCTTTTTCCCTTTTCTCTTCTTTTTCTTGCACTCCTTCCCTCAATCTCTACCAAACCTTGCACCACTTGATAAATAGATGTCATTATCTTCTTCACCATCTTGAGAGCTTTTCATTGATACAATTTTTGGAGAAGACCTCCATTTTCAAGATCCTCATTGAACTAGTCTTGCCCATTTAAAGATCATTCAAGTAAACAATCCTCTCCATTTTCTAGATTTGTGTTCTTTTAACCCAAGAGAAACTCCATCTTCATTATTGGAAGCTCCCTCTTTCTATTTCCTTGTTTTGACCCTTTTAGGGTTTGTTTTGGGGGTTTTTGTGTTGCTTTGGAGCTTGGCTTGGAGGGAGCGTTTAGTAGCTTGATTTTCTTGATTAGAGACCTTGAGGCAAGTTGATGATTTGATGTCTTGAGCTTTGAATGGTTTTCATGAAATGCATTAATGATTTCACTGTATGTTTCATGCTATTTTTGGCTTATGTGACTTTGAAATAAATGCATATAAATGAGTTGGTTAGCTATTAACTAAATGAGATATTGCATTGATGACCTCTCATTTATTACTTGTGATATAAATGACTCTTTGTGATTGCGAATTTTCTCTTATCTTTGTGGTTGAATATGATGGAGAAAAAGGTGTTTGGTTGAGATTTATTGAATTGTTGATGGGGATTTGATGGTGTATTGAATGTTGTAAGAAGGAGGATTTGACCCACTCATTTTAATGAGAAAAAGTGGCTAAAAGAGTTTGTAAGAAGTGACAAAAGAAGAGAGCAGAACTGTCCCGGAATCAGTTTCTGGACAATTCGCTCGAGCGAACTTGATAGGTCGTTCAAGCGCCCTGTCCAAAAAGGAGTCCGAGCCATTCCAGTGGACAGTTCGCTCGAGCGAATCAAACTTCGCTCGAGCGAACTTTCCCAAAACCTTCCCAGAACTTCATAGAACCTTGTTAGTTTGAGCAAACGTACTCTTCGCTCGAGCCCACATGTTCACTAGAGCGAACCCTTGTCCCCAGAGGAAACCATCCCAGGAAACTTTTCCAGAGAGCTCGTCGCTCGAGCGAACTTCCTGTCCACTTGAGAGATGAACATTGTTCACCTGGGGCTATTCTGGGAGCATAAATAAAATTTTTAAATGATTGAGAGAGGTTTGTTGGAAAGCCCTATTGTGATGGGAAGACTTATGAGTATGTTTGAACCCATTCGAAAAGAGAAACCAAATCACAAGTTTTCATTTGAAGTTTTGAAAATTCCTAAGGCATGTAAAGAGCTGGGAATGTCCCCCAAACTCAAGGAGTACCAATTTATATTGAAATTGACATACGGGACCCTTATTCACTTTGATCAAATTTCGAATCCTGATACTTGTCTCGAAATTCATGATTTATGATTTACCATTCACGAAAATACGGATTTGTAACTGTAGCATTTTGCTAGTTCAGCTATGCACTTTCTGTTTGAATCGATATTTGTGCCTTTGAGCACCCCGTCCTGCCCGTTTATATAAGTGTATCATATGGATTTTGTACATGTTTTGATTTGTCATTTGACCTATGAGTCGGCACCACTAACCTCGGATAACTTTGTTGGTTTGATCCACCGACTAGGAGATCTTCCTCCCGTCCCGCTAGCTACAGTTTGGATCCCGCTACCTGGTTATTACAGTAGTCTTATCCTGATGCCACAGATTGCTACTGTGGTTCCCGATGCCGGGTTTGCTTCCGTGGTCATGTCCCGTATGATTATGTATATATATATATATATATATGTAACTTATGTTGCATCTCCTTACTTTGGTGACTGAGGTCAACATCCCGACATGCTCATGTCACTTCGATGATAGAGGACTTAGCTTCGTGTGGTTGCCATCTTGCTTGTTTCCCGATTTCCCTGGATGCCTTACATGTTTTATATTGCATATTATTTTTCCAGTAAATGATTATTCTGTTTTATGAGAATTATTGTTTTAACATGTTTAAATGTTTTCCAAGGTAATTTCAATTATTGTAATATCTTTTCACCCACCTGCCAAACCATCATGTTTGACCATTTGCTTTGGTACTCAGGTCCCGTTGATGGTTTTCCCGAGGAGGAGCTTGTGGAGGCAGTCGGAGAACCGCAGCGTTTAGTAGAGTGGCACGCCGATGATGTCGTTAAGACATTCGGTTGCCCGAGTTGCGTAACATTTTGGGTTGGGTTTAACCATTCTTTTGGGGAATTTGATACTTTGATTATATTGGCCTTTGTCGGCCTCTATTTTTGGAAAATGTAATTAAATGATCTTGATGTAAACTTTAACTTACTTTGGAAATAGTTAATGATCGTTACTCATTTTGATACTGGTTTTAAATATGTTATCAACCATACTATATTGGACATGAATGTAAGAATTAAATTTGTTACACGCTTCCGCACTTAAAAGAAATATTCATGTTGATGTGTTATCAACCATACGAGTGGCATCTTTTCATTGGCTCGTATACGTATTGATTACAATAAATTCATAGTTTGGCTATTATCATCAATTCATTAGTCCCGATCCCAGATTAGGTCGATACCCTGGTCCGGAGTCACGACAGACTGGTATCAGAGCGAGACATATTTCTGGCAGTTAAAAGAAACTAGAAATCCTAAGGATGTGGTGAGGATTCGTTAGAATTTTCGTTAGTTAGTATCGTGTGAACAATGTGTGACCCTTTATTTATTATCATGTGGTAACAATTTGTTTTGTAGTATTATGTCATCTCGTAAAAGGCCACTAAACAACAATCCCACAGTGAGCAACAGTGAGCATATAGGGCTTGTTCAAGAAGATATTTCCGACAATACCATGCAAAATCAATTCCAACAAATGATGCAAGCCATGTTAGATCAACAGCGTCAGGCAAATGAGAATCAGGCCAGATTGCAAGACCAGATGCTCAAGAAAGATGAAGACCATGCCAGAGAGTTGGCAGATATGCAAAGGCAATTGTTAGAGGTTTTGCAAAGAAGGCCCGAACCGGTTCAACCTAAGCCTGCCATTGTCATTAATCAGAGACAACATGACCCGAACGCGTTACTTGAACGGGAAGAGAGGCCCAAAAGAGTTTCTTAGATCAGAAGACCCATTAACTGCAGATGACTGGCTAGAGCATATCGAGAATATCTTCGAGATCTTCCAATGCACCGGAGGAGAGCGAGTCAAGCTTGCAACATCTCTCTTCACCGGTTCAGCAAATATTTGGTGGAAGATAGTAAGAGAAGAATACAGGCATATGGCAGATGCAGTAGCTTGGGCAAGTTTCAAGAGGCAGTTTGGGGATAAATATATACCCACACACATCAAGAGACAGAATGCAGTAGAATTCCAACAGCTTGTCCAAGGAAATATGACAGTCCTTGAATACCTCACTAAATTCGAGAGATTGTCAAGATATGCTCCAAAGCTAGTGGACACAGTGGAGAAGAAGATTGCAGAGTTCCTCGAAGGACTGAATCCCATCATTGAGAGGGATGCTACGGGGGTTGTACCACCTATAACCTTCGAAGAGGCAGTGAAGAGTGCTTATAAGTTTGAGAATTTCCACCACAAGATCCTTAGACTTCAAAGCAAATGACAACCCCAACAACAGAACAACCAGCAGCGAAACCAACAGCACAAAAGGCAGAGGCAAGATCAAAATATGCATAATCAAGTGGTATGTATCTACTGTGGTAAGAACCATGAGAGTGCTCAATGCCGTACTATCACAGGGGCATGCTTCAAATGTGGTTCTATGGACCATCAGATGAGAGACTACCCAAGACAGAATAGGTAGAATCAGCAACAGTAGGGAGGCCAACGTCCAACACTACCTCAAAATGCAGTAGTTGTGCAGAACCAAGCATGACCCCTTCAACAACAAGCACCACGGCAACAGTACAGACTACAACAATAGCAGCAACAACAAGCCCGTCAGCAAGGGCAGAATCAGAACCAACGCCGTCAGCAACAAAATAGAAATGCACAACAAGGAAGGTCACAGCAGGCTTAGAATAGGCCACAACAGAGAGGACAAATCTATGCAATCAACAGAGCTGATGCAGAGGCAGCAGGAGATGTTGTGGAAGGTACACTTCTCATTTGTGGATTTCAAGCTAAGGTTTTGTTTGACCCTGCCTCTACTCACTCTTTTATGTCTCCAAAATTTGCTAAGATGATTGATATACATGCTAGAGATTTGGATTTTATTTTGACTGTGGCTACCCCAATAGGTAAAAAAGTTATATGTAGGACTTTTTACCCTAGTTGTTCAGTCATGATAGGAGAGATAGAGTTACTGGTAAATCTCATTTTATTGGAGATATATGATTTCGATGTCGTCCTAGGGATGGATTGGTTAGCAGGGTATCATGCTACAATGAATTGTTTCCATAAGACCCTCATCTTCAAATTTGAAGAGACATCGGCAGGGGTGTTGTTTCGGGGAGACAAGAGTAATCGTAGTACATGGTTTATTTCAGCGTTGAAGGCTGATAGACTTCTGAAAAGTGGATGTGAAGCCTATTTGGCGTTTATCACGGATGATAAACTGTCCCAAGGGGTGGAGGAGATCCTAATTGTTTGAGAATTCCCAGATGTTTTTTCGGAGGAGATTCCAGGTTTGCCACCCATTAGAGAAATATACTTCACTATCGAGCTATTACCAGGGACGGCTCCGATCTCCATTGCACCACATCGTATGGCTCCGGCGGAATTGGGAGAGTTGAAGACACAATTGCAAGAATTGTTGGACAAAGGTTTTGTGAGACTAGTATTTCGCCATGGGAAAGCTCCGGTGTTGCTCGTTAAGAAGAAAGATGGTTCATGAGAATGTGCATTGATTACTAGAGATTGAACCAAGTGACCATCAAGAACAAGTATCCGTTGCCAATGATAGATGAACTGTTTGATCAGTTACAAGGTGCTTCTTATTTTTCGAAAATTGATTTGAGATCCAGTTACCACCAGCTGAGAGTCAGAGAGTCAGATGTACCGAAGACAACTTTCCGGACAAGATATGGACACTATGGGTTTCTAGTGATGCCATTTGGATTGACTAATGCACCAGCAATGTTCATGGCTTTGATGAATAAGATATTGTTAGATTCTATGGACTCAATCCATCAGATGATGTAATAAATTGATTAATTTCTTTATTTATCAATAATATCATGCTTTCCTTTCATGAGATGAATGATATTTTACTACTTAATGCACATGACCAATACATATGACATAATAGTTTATGAGATGAACTGGGTCTCATTAGTATATTAGATGTGATATATGTGTATGGATGAGATCCACACACGGGAGACATGTGTCACAAATCTTATACTTAAATATCTTCACAACCGGTGATGAGACTGGGCATCTCATCTGATAAGGTTGCAGCACTTTGATTACTATGAGATAGTGTGATTTGTCTCGACCATCAGAATGTAAGATTCTCGATCACAGTGCTGGTACATTGGATGTATTGAAGGACCATGAGAAGCACCTTATGAAATACTGTCTCGAGTTTAAGGTTTGCTCCCATAATTCCCTAGCAATAGGCTTTCAACCCTGAGACATTGATGAACTCAAGTTTTTATCTATTTATTTGCTTTGAGTCACCAATGAGTGAGGCCAACTGTAGGTCAACACGTCGGCGTCTTGGGTACGTGGTAGTAGGACTATGGGAACACCCAATGGTCAAGATGGAATCTATCTACATTATCCCCTTGTGCCATGATGGACCTGATTCTTCCCTCTCTCTCCCGCTGCCTCCGCCCCGGGTCTTTCGGGGTACGGCGGAGGGGAGGAGAAGAAAAGATAAAGGGTAACAACATCTTTCTTTTTTTTGTACGGGTATGCCAATTTCACTTTTCTACTTGGAATTTAGGAATGGTGATCCGAAGATCCACCTTCACAAGTAGAAAGGGGAAATGAAACTTTTTCTAGTTTCTATTGCACACATATTTTAAGAAAAGAGACAAAAGGGTTTTTTTTGAATGCCGTGAAAGGCGATTTCATTTGTTGCCGTGAAAGGCGATTTTGCCATAAAAGGCGATTTACAAGTCTTATCCATTATGAAAGACAGAATTGTGATTTTTGTCTCTAAAAAGAAAAATAAAGTACAATAGAAATCAAGAAAAGGAATCTGACTTCTCATTCGATTGTGGGGACACGTTCAGATCGACGGTCGCGAGTCATGTATGGGCTCCTCCATCGTCCATGCAGATGAGAACACGATGCTTGGATTCTTGGCTCGGCTTTCTAACCTCAGATTTTTAAAGGACAAAGACCAAGAGAAGGTCTTATATCTGATAAAAAGCTAAGTAAACGGGCTGAAAAGCCACGTTTTAGCCATGTTGGTAGAAGAAGGGAGGTCCTTGGGGGGGTGGCCCCCCAAGGGTGCTTCAATCACCTTTTGGCGGTCTTTGCAGCAGAGTTGCAGGGCTTCTGGATTTTTTGTCTTCTTCGGGGGGAGAGCGAGAGATCCGGATAGCACCTTTTTTTTTTCCTTTTGGAATGCCCTCCTATTTATAGGCCTTTGGTAGCCATTTAGGAGGGTTTATGAGCATTGAATGTATTAATGCTCATAATGGGAGGAGTTACAAGTTTTTAAATTACTTGTTTTGTAACTCCTTTTTCCTTGAATTTGATTGGCCGATGGAGAATAATGAGCCTTTAATCGCTTTTAATCCCCATCATGGGAGGAGTTTCATGGCTTTAATGCCATAAATCCTCTGACTTGTAACTCCCATTTGCTTGCTTTTGATTGGGCCGTCCAAAATAATGAGTTAATGACCGCATTAACTTGTCATAAAACGGGTCATTTAACCTCATTAATTGGTCGCCAAGTCGCTCGAAGAGTCGCGGGCCGTGCCGCGTCTTTTGGAATTCTTCTTGCGATGATCGCCGGTGGATCCACATGTTGTTTGATGTCGGATGGCGATGCAATTTCAGACATTGATTGATGTCAAAGTGCCAGCAGCATCTGTCCTGTCGATTTCACGATCGGGCGGGCAGAAAGTGTGCTTTCTTTGTCGGCCGGTTGGCGATTTCGAGGCATCTAATGATCATCCAATGACTTCGGCGGCGCATCCGTGATGTTTGACGAAGATCAACGGATTTCATGCACGAAAAATCAGATTTTGGAAAAATCACAGGGGCCAATCAACTCGAAACGCGAAAAGGACCCGAAAAAGGGTCTTCCGGCGAAATTTTGGGTCGCCGGAATTTCCATGGTCGCCGGCAACCATGCACCCATGGCCGCCGGCGACCATGGGCCTGCGACCCTGGGCCATGGTCGCTGGCGACCATGGGCCAAGGTCGCCGGCGACCATGGGCCTTGGGCCCGTTTTTTGGTCGCCGTCCGGTCGCCGTTTCTTCGCCGTTTTTCGATCTTTTGTCATTCTTTTTTCTTCTGTATTTTTGCTGACATTTCCCCTCATTTATTGGCCTGATTCTCTTGAAGAAAACCCGATGAGAAGCCACGCAAATCGGAGTACAAAGTTTCCTATTTTTCTGGAAAGCCGAAGACTTTGTTGTGCGGTTTTGTTGATTTTTTGTCAAGCATTGAAACTAGGCCAAACGATGTCGGAATGACCTGAAATTCGACGTGGAGCTTCTTGAGCAGTAGATAGGACCAACCATAGGCTTTGGTTTGAGTTTTGAAGCCGTTCGGGGTCCCGAAAATGCTTGCCTTAATTTCTCCATGAGAGAAATGCCGAGCTTTGACTTTTGGTCAACCGATGTCCGATTGACCTGAAATTTGACAGGGAGCCTCCTGAGTGGTAAGTAAGACCAACCATGGGCTTTGGTTTGAGTTTTGAAGCCTTTTGGGGTCCCGCAAACGCTCGCCTTGATTTCACCTCGAGGAAAATGCCGAGCTTTGAAACTAGGCCAAACGATGTCCGTTTGACCTAAAACTTGACAGGGGACCTATTGGAGTCATTTTGAGATGATCCATTAGCTCCAATTTGGATGCCATGATTCCGGGGTGCTCCGCCGCCGGTAGGCCTGTTTTTGCTTCCTGAGAGTTGATGAAGGGTCAAACGTTGTCCGTTTGACTTGAAATTCGGCAGGGGGCCTTTTGGAGGTATTTTGAGACCATCCGTAGGCTCTGATCGAAGTTTTAAAGTCTTCGACACTGTCGCTGCCGGGAGCTCCTGCCTGGCTGTCGGAGGAGTGAAGTTAGGCCAAATGATGTCGAAATGGCCCGAAACTTCATGTGTACCCTTCTTTTGGCTGCTTTGAAGGATCTTGCAGTTTTTGTTTGATTCTGACAAGATCTGGTGCTTGAAGTGGCGCCTTCCTATTTATGGCAGGATGTGGCTCCATGTAGTTTTTGGTGTTGAAGGGACATAGTGACATTTTTGGTGTCAACATGCCAATTAATGGATTTGTCATTAGTAAGTGCACACCCATCTCAATTAAGAGTTAATTGGATGGTATTGATGATCACTGTGATTAATTGGGCTCAAGGATAATAAGATGTGGATTTAAATTGGTGGGACATTTTTAGTCCAATTGATCCATGGATATTGATAGAGGGGCCTACTTATGGTAATCGAAAAGTTTAGGGTCTTCATTGTAATTTATTCCTAAGACTGGAGTGCAATTGTATTTATATAGTGATGTTATTTGCAATTAACTGTGGGCCCGGATTGCACATGAGATGTGGGGTCGCCGTGTCCCAGATGGAGCCAGCTTTCTATGGAATCCCTAGTGGTCCCCACGCTAGCCCAAGTTATTAGAAAAATACTAATCCTACTAGAACTCTAAGATGAAGGAATCAGAAAGTTACTACTTCTATTTGAAGTGAGACTTCTAATAGTGGTAATAGTAAGGTTTATTAATTTGTGTGGAAGTAAGACTTCCATTTCAATTAGTACAAGAGGAGGGAAGGAGGTTGCTTAAAGCTATAAAAGGAGAAGCAAGGGGGCTGGGACGTACACTCTTGGATTTCACGCCAAGCGCTCCCTATTGTGCAAGAGTTGCACATCTCTTCTAGTTCTCTTTTAGTTCTTTGAGTTTCTTGAAGGTTTTTTTTTCTCTTGAAGTTTCCACCAATCTTCTTGAGAAGAGAGATCTGATACAAGACATAGCGTGGAAGACTAAGAGGTCTTGGAGATCCTAAGTTGCTTACAAAGAAATAGTTTCTTCAACTAGCAAGTATTCTTCTCCATTAGAGCACAACCAGGCTCCAAAGGTATAATATGCTTCTCTATTAGTTGTGGATTATTTTTGTTGCATGGTGTTGCTTGTTCTCTATCTTTTAGATAGGTTATTATTGTTGTACATGATAGATGAGTATGAGGGATTGCATCCTGGATATGGTTTATGGCCTTATGGGTACTTGATCCCTAAGTCTCAAGTGGGTCAAAAGTTTTGAAATCCTATTCACGAGGCCCACCTATTTCCAACAGATATTTGCAGAGTATCTAGACCAGTTTATAGTGGAATTCATCGACGATATTTTGGTGTACTCCAAGACCAAGGAAGAGCATGAAGAACACTTGAGAGTAGCATTGCAGCTTCTGAGAGAGAACCAGTTGTATGTAAAACTCAATAAGTGTGAATTTTGGCTAGTGCAAGTAGCATTTTTGGGGCACATCATCTTCAAGGAATGATTATCATAGATCCGTCCAAGATTGAGGCAATAGTACAGTGGGAAAGACCGAAGAATGTGTCAGAAATCAGAAGTTTTCTGGGATTTACAGGCTACTACTGGAGATTTATGCAAAGATTTTCGTCGATTGCGTCACCATTGACGAAGTTGACAAGGAAAAATGTACCTTATGTGGGGTCAGATACGTGTGAAGAAAGTTTCCAAGAGCTAAAGAAGAGATTGACTACAGCACCAGTCCTTATCTGGAAGCGGCGGTTTCACCATTTTTATCGATGCTTCGAATGTTGGACTTGGATGTGTATTGATGCAAGATAGAAAAGTCATAGCCTATGGATCCCGACAGTTGAAAGATCATGAAAAGAACTATACAACACATGATCTTGAGTAAGCAGTGGTCGTCTTTGCACTGAAAATGTGGAGACATTACCTCTATGGAGAGAAATTTGAGGTTCACTCTGATCACCGCAGCTTACAGTATTTGTTTTTTTAGAAGGAGTTGAACATGAGGTAGAGAAGATGGATGGAATACATCAAAGATTATGATTTTCCAATCAAGTATCACTAGGGGAAAGCAAATGTAGTGGCTGATGCCTTGAGCAGAAAATCAATGGGCTTGGTAAATCTCAGTGGCACTTGTATTTTTGAGCAATTTGAAGAGCTGAGAATAGATTTACAGCAACTGAAGAAGGGTGTAGTATTGGCTAACATGTTAGTGTCAGAGCCTTCCTTTATTCAGAAGATCAAGGATAGTCAGTTGCAAGATCCAGAGTTGGCAAAGATTTCAGAACATATAGCAGATTGTCCTGATTTTCGCATTGTTGATGGAGTTTTGTACTACCATGACCGTTTGTGTGTGCTAAACATTGAAGAATTGAGGAACGACATCATGACAGAAGCTCACAGTACAAGGTATTCTATGCTTTCTGGCAGCACAAAGATGGATCAGAACTTGAAGGGCAGATTTTGATGGAACAATATGAAGAGTGAGATAGCAGCATTTGTCTCCCAGTGTATGACATGTCAGTTGATTAAGGCAGAGCATCAGAAGCCTCCAGGGTTATTGCAACCACTAGAGATTTTGGAATGGAAATGAGAGCACATCACCATGGACTTTATTTCGGGATTACCGAGGACCGGCAAAGGTAATGATGATATCTGGGTCATTGTGGATTGTTTCACCAAGTCGGCTCACTTCATCCCGATGAAGACATGAAAAAAGATGCACATGTTATCTTTTGCAGAGTTGTTTGTCAATGAGATTGTCAGCAGACTTGGTCAGCCAGTTTCCATCACGTCTGACAGAGACAACAAATTCGTCTCTAGATTTTGGAAGACATTGCATGAGTCTATGGGTACGAGGCTACAGTTCAATACAGCTTACCACCTGCAGACAGATAACTACTCAGAGAGAACCATTCAGACTCTTGAGGATATGGTCCGTACTTGTGTGTTAGACTTCAAGACCCAATGGGATGAAACTCTACCGTTGTGTGATTTCACTTACAACAATAACTACCACTCGAGCATTGGGATGACGCCTTTTGACACATTGTATGGCAGAAGGTGTAGGACACCTGTTTGTTGGGAAGAAGTTGGCACCCGCAGTTTTCATGGACCCACTATGGTTAGTGAGACAAGTGACAAGGTCAAATAGATTCAAGAACGTCTGAAAGTAGCCCGAAGTAAACAGAAGAGTTATGTAGATTTTCACAGAATGGATCTATAGTTCAAAGAAGGAGACAATGTTTTCTTGAAGGTATCACCGACTAGGGGAACTTTGAGATTTGGGCAGAGAGGCAAGTTATCAAGGAGATACATTGGACCTTATGACAATGTGAGCAAGATTGGTAACGTGGCTTATAGATTAGCCTTACCACCTGAACTTTCCGACATACACAATGTTTTCCATGTGTCTATGTTGATGAAGTATGCTCCTGATCCTTCACATGTACTATGGCATGAGCCATTGGAAATAAAAGAAGATGCTACATATGTAGAGAAGCCTATTCATATCATCAATACGAAGGAATGAGAGTTGAGGACACAGACTCTTCAGTGGGTGAAAGTGCTTTGAGAGAATTGTCGCGACCCCGAACCAAGACCCGGGCCCGTCGCGACTGTGGTTGATGATTGTAAGATGATTAAATCTCCCACAGGTTCCCGCGGTGAGGGTTCCGAGGACACGGGAAACCAACTCACATGATCAAATAGGCGGAAGCGTGTAGCAAATCACATCATAATAAATAATAATAGAATATGAACATAAATGTCATCGAGACTAAAATATCAGAAAGGAGATATAACAAGGCATTCCCATAATAGTTCAAGTTACAAAGTTAACAAAGTGTGTTAAGTTGTTACTATCCCAAAATAAGAGGCCAACAAAGGCCAATACAATACCAAAAGTATATAAAAGCCCAAAAAGGTGATACATCGGAACTCATGACCCGTCCCGACGTCTAGATGACGTTATTGGGTTGCCACTCGCGAGCTAAGGTAGGCTCAACAGCCTCCTCCTGGCACTCCTCCTCAAAGGGATAACCTCCTGCACCTGGGCACCAAAATATAAGCATCAAACACAACGGTTTGGCAAGAAATCAATTTAGGCTAAAGCATGACTAAGAATGTTTAATCGAAAACATATAGAGCAATTTATTAAACCAGAAATGAATACTTGACTGAAGAACATTTCAAAATTTATGACAAACTAGCATGCTTACATAATATATATATCATGAATCGTAAATCCACAATGAGCCCATCTTTTCTCTATCATTTGTAATGAAAAGAGTAAGCACGCACGACAAGCACGAATATACATAATATAACACGACACGATTCCCACAAATACGGGATTCCGGCCGCGGAACCGGACACGCACGATGTGTAATAAATACACGACTAATCTGCAGATAGTCCACATGTTTAAGGACCCCCGGACAGTGGATCAGACTGAAAAGGGCAGTCCAAGCTCTGTGGTGTTCACTTGAATTCATGAATGCATAAAACACGCGATACAAACACGTCTGAATAAAAGGGAAAATCACTTGTCAAAACGAGACACAGCACGGCTAGCAAAATGCATAATATATATGCTCACAATTTAAGAAATGATCCCCATTTAATACTTGAAACAATCTTCGATACGAGCTTAAAACTTCACTTCAAAGCGAGTGCACGATATTACTTACTGTATTAAGCCAATGTTCAAAACACGATGATTTTATCAAGTACATGCTAAGGCTATTCATTGACCCTTGTGTGATTGGGACTCTATTATTAAAATACAAGGATTGGTGTCCCCGAAGTTGGTACATATCTTGGAGTTCCAATTACACAATGTCAAGTTAAAGTCCTTAATATAGCCTAGTTTCAAATTTTAAAAGAATATATAAATGGGTAAAAATCCTCCCAAAAGGGGAAATTTCAGTTGGCCCGGTCGACCTGGCCCTTGGCCGGTCGACCGCGTACACAGTGAGCCCGGTCGACCTAGAGTTGTAACTTAAAATGGGTGCACAGTGTTTTGGTCAGGTTCCAGGGAACCTGACCCTGTGTCGCTGGTCAACCGCGCCCCTTGGCCGGTCGACCGCGTGAACTGCGTAACAGTAGTTTATGCAGTGCAGCAGGTCATCCAATAGGGGACCTAATCCAGTGTGCCCGGTCGACCGCGCCCCTTGGCCGGTCGACCACGTGAACTGCGGAAACAGAACTGCAGGTTCTATATCTGCAGGGAATGGGTCCAAATCCATTCCTCTCTTCCTTGGACCTGATATGCAACCAAACCATGCATATTACAAGTCCATTCTAATCCCATAAATCCCTCAGGTCATGCCATTAACATTAAAACCCATTTCATAATCATTCCATCCCATTCTTATCATAACAAATCCAAACTTCAAAAAGGTAAGGCCTAATTAAAATGATGAAATCTGAAAGTTTGGAAAGTTAAGTAGCATGCTTGCAATTACTTGAGTAAAATCACAACATAGGAAACTAGCAAAGGAAAACATTAATACTAAATGGCAAATCATATGGAAATTTCAAGAGAAATAGTGAAATCCATGAACACACATGCACAACAACCTATAAAGATTACTTGCCTTGCCCAAGTGCTAACAAAACTCTCCTTCAAGCACTCCTACCCAAGAGCCAAGCCAAGCACTACAAAAACCCCATGAAACCCATTCAAAAACTCATCCAAAAATGCAACCAAGCAACCCATTTCGAAATGGGTGTTAAAAGTTAGAAAAACATGATCATTAGGAGTCAAAAGAACTCCATTGAAGAGATGGGTAGGAGCTCTTACCTAGAGGTGTCCAAACAAGATGCGAGGAAGGAAATGGAGAGCTTGCCCAACTAGAAATCCAACAAAAATGGCATCAATGGAAAGCTTGGGATGAGAGGAAGAAGATGATGGTCTTGGAATCTCTTTTGGAGATCTCTAGCTCATGCTTTCAAGAGGAGAAGATGAAGAGAAAAAGAGGGTTTCTCAACCCTAGGTCAAGAAAGTTGCTGAGATTTGAGAAATGGAGAAGGAGAGAAGGGAAAAAGGCTTAAGTGCTTGCAAGTGGGACCCATAAGAAAGCATTCTTGTATCAAGGAAAACATGACCTTACAGGCCTCGAATGAAGTCGACGAAGAAGGATAAAACGATCCTTGAAAAATCTAGTTTCCGAAAAGTATATTTTTGACATGGTTTTGAGATCTCGAAAATTGTGTCCAGATTTAAGTGTGAAAAGGCTATTTTACCCCTTTTGGCCAAAATTTGAGTTTTTGGGCTACAAACACAGACGGGCTAAACATGAAAGTTGTACATGATCATAAAACCATTCAAATGAAATGAAATTCACGATTAACACAAAACCAAACATGATCTTCCCACGCTTGCACGTACACCCAGGCCTTCCTGAGTGTGCCTAGTTAACACTAAACGTTCTCGAAACTCTCCAAAGCTATGATTAGGACTAAAACTAATCATACTCTAACCCACGGTAACTAAACCCGGTTAAGACTAAGCACACACTAAGAAAACACTATTGGGTTAATCCTGGGTTGGGGTTTGACAAGAATCATGGACCGGAAGAAGCAACATGGGAATTATGAAACCAACTGCAGAAGAAGTATCCACATCTCCTACCTGAGGTGAGTTTTGTATTTTATTTGGAGGACCAAATATTCCAAGGGGTAGAGGATGTAAGACCCCAACCCGAGAGACCTCGATTAGTGTTAATTAAGTTGTACGTTAGTTTTAAACGTGATTAGTGTATTTCGGTTTAGTTGGGATTAGAATAGCTTTGTTATAGCTTTGGGAAAATTTGAGTGCTTTTGTGATTAGTGGGGCCCTTTGAGGGTTCCTTTTATAACTTTGTGTTTACTTGGGGGATTACTTGAGATTCCGTTGATTTGTGTTTTTTTATCCCGTTTTACTAATCTTGTTGATCTCTTTAACTTTCATGTTGATCCCGTTCCCGTCCAGAATCCCAAAACCCGACTTTCCTTGCATTGAAGGCAAAACCATCTTTTTACACTAAATCTGTACCGAATTTTTTGGTATTCCCGAAACCTGCGAAACATATACTTTTTAAAACTAGAAATTTCGACGATCATTTCTTCCTTCTTCGTCGATTTCATTCGAGGTCCTGAAAACCACTATTTCAGCCCCACAAGAATTCTTAGGAGTGGAGCCCACTCCCAATTGCTTTATAAGAGAGCTTTTTCTTCCTTTTACCTTTTCCAGCACAAAACCATCAAGAGCTAGGGATTTTTCCCTTTTCTCTTATTCTTCTTGGTCTCCTTCCCTCAATCTCTACCAAACCTTGCACCACTTGATAAATAGATGTCATTATCTTCTTCACCATCTTGAGAGCTCTTCATTGATACCATTTTTGGAGAAGAGCTCTGTAAGACCCCGACCCGAGTGACCTCGATTAGCATTGATTAATTTTTGTTTTAGTTCTAAGTGTGTTTAGTGCGTTTTGGTTTAGTTTGGGTTTAGAGTAGCTTGGTTATAGCTTTGGGGAAATTTTGAGTGCCTTGTGATTAGTGGGGCCCTTTGAAGGTTCCCTTTTAGGACTTGGCGTGTACTTGGGGGATTAATTGAGATTCTTTGGATTTGTATTTTTATCCCGTTTTATTAATCTCATCGATCTTTACAACTTTCATGTTGATCCCGTTTCCGTCCCGGATTCCGAAACCTGATTTCCATTGCATTGAGGGCCAAATAGTCTTTTTACACAAAATCTGGATCAAATATTTGATATTCCCGAAACCCGCGAAACATATACTTTTTGGAAACTAGAAATTTGGACGATCATTTTTTATTTCTTCATCGATTTCATCCGAGGTCCCAAAAACCACTATTTTAACCTTTCAACTTTCTTAAGGGGTGGAGCCCACTTGCAAATGCTATGTAAGCACCACCTTTTCTTCCCTTCTCCTTTTCCAGCAACTTTCTCCTTAGCCTAGGGTTTTCCTTGTTCTTCCTCTTCTTCTTCTTGGTTTTCCCATCCCCAATCACCATCCACCTTGGATCATTTGAGAAATGGAAGTGATTTTCTTCTTCCTCTCCATTAGAGCTCTCCATTGATAGCATTTGTGGAGGAAACCTCCCACTCCAAGATCCCCTTTGAGCTAATTCTCTCCATTTGGAGATTCTACAAGTAAGCTTTCTTCCTAATCTCTTAGATATGCACTCGTCTTGCCCTTGAGGAGCTCCATTTTCAATATTGGAAGCTCCCTCTTTCTATTTCTTTGTTTAACCCATTTTAGGGTTTGTTTGGGGGTTTTATAGAGATAGTGGATTTTGAGCTTGAGAGGGTGATTAGAAGGCTTTGTTACTTAGCTTGGACTTGAGGTAAGTGGATGAATGATGATTTTGAGCTTTTAATGAGTTTGATAAAATGCATTGATGATTTCATATTACTATTGATTTGTATTGATTGAATTAAATGTGCATTAATGACTCTTATTAACTCATTAAATGGTTTTGGAATTGTGGTTGGTAGTTTGTGTCAAACCCCAACCCAGGATTAACCCAATAGTGTTTGCTTAGTGTGTGTTTAGTCTTGATTTGGGTTTAGTTATCGTGGGTTAGAATGTGATTAGTTTTAGTCATGGTTATAGTTTTGGGGAGTTCAAGAACGTTTAGTGTTTACTAGGCTCACTCAGGAAGGCCTGGGTGTACGTGTAAGCGTGGGAAGATTGTGTTTGGTTTGGTGTTAATCGTGATTTTATCTCATTTGATTGGTTTTATGATTATGTGCAACTTTCGTGTTTAGCTCATTTGTTTTTGAAGCCCAGAAACGTAAGTTTTGGCCAAAAGGGTAAAATAGCCTTTTCACACTCAAATCTGGACACGATTTTCGAGATCCCAAAACTATGTCAAAAATATACTTTTTGGAAACTAGATATTTCAAGGATCGTTTTATCCTTCTTCGTCGACTTCATTTGAGGCCCACAAGATCATGTTTTGACTCATGCAAGATTTGCACCTAAGGGACCCACTTACAAGCTCTAAAGTCACTTTCCCCTCCTTCTTTCCCCATTCTACAAAATCCTGCAACTTTTTCTTGCCCTAGGTTGAAAAACCCATTTTCCCTTCTCCTTCTCTTCATGAATGCTTGAGCTAGGAGACTCCAAATAAATTTCTAAAACCACCATCTTCTTCCTCTCATCTCAAGCTTGCTATTGATACCATTTTCTTGAGGTTTCTTGGTGGGAAAGATCTCCATTTCCTTCTTTGCATTTCGTTTGGGCACCTCTAGGTAAAAGCTTTCAACCATCTCTTCAATAGAGTTCTTTCTACTCTTAGAGATCATGTTTTTCTAACTTGTAACCCCTATTTCGAAATGGGTTGTTGGGTTGCATTTTTGGGTGAGTTTTGAATGGATTTCATGGGTATTTTGTAGTTCTTGGCTTGACCTTTGGTTAGGAGTGCTTGAAGAGGATCTTGTGTTCATTTGGCTAAGGCAAGTGATCTATTTAAGTTGTTGTGCATGTGTGTTCTTGGATTTGTATTTGGTATTAATGTTTTGATTTATTAGGTTTTCATGATTGTGATCTTATTTTAGATAATGCAAGCATGTCTAATAGCTTTCCAAACTTTCAGATTTCATATTTTTGAAATGAGTCTTGTTTTGGTTGAAGTTTGGATTTGTTTTGACAAGAAAGGGTTTGAAGGTTTATGAAATGGATTCTAGGTTTATTACTTGATTTAAGTTTGAAATAATGTACCAATGTGAGCCTTGATAGCATGTTTCATTCATGTAGTTAGTTTGCTAATTAGGTTGGAAAGATTGTAGAAAAGAAAGGAATGAAAGAAGGACCAGTGCACTGCAGAAATCTGAACTGGGTTCTGATTTCCGTAGTGTACGCGGTCGACCGGCCAAGGGCGCGGTCGACCGGGGACACTGGATTTTTGTCCCAGTTGGAGGACCTGCTGAACTGCGGGATTTACTGTTTTCGCAGTTCACGCGGTCGACCGGCGACACAGGGTCAGGTTCTCTGGAACCTGACCAAAACACTATTCATGGATTAAAAGTTACAACTTTGAGTCGACCGAGACTTGGCTGGTCGACCGGGCTCACAGTGTACGCGGTCGACCGGCCAAGGGCGCGGTCGACCGGCCACACTGAGATTTTTACTGTTTATGCAGATTTTTGCCCATTTGCTTTCTCTTTTAAAATTTGAAAACTAGGCTATGTTAAGGACTTTAAATAGACATTGTGTGAATGGAACTCCATGCTATGCACTAACTTCGGGGACACCAATCCTTGTATTTTAAACATAGAGTTCCAATCAACCAATGGTCAATGAATAGCCTAAGTATGTACTTGATAAAATTATCGTGTTTTAAGCGTTGATTTAAGACCACAAGTTACATCGTGTACTCGTTTTGAAATCAAGTTTGCAAGCTCGTTCTAAGATGTGTTTCAAGTATTAAATGGGGATCACTTCTATAAGTTGTGAGCATATATATTATGCATTTTGCTAGTCGTGCCTCGTCTTGTCGTGACAAGTGATTTCCCCTTTTATTTTCGATATGTTTGAATCGTGTTTAGCGTGTTTTGTGCATTCATGAACTCAAGTGAACACCACAGAGCTTGGACTGCCCCTTCAGTCTGATCCACTGTCTGGGGGTCCTTAAACATGTGAACTAACTGCAGATTAGTAGTGTATTTATTATACATCGTGCGTGTCCGGTTCTGCGGCCGGAAATCCCGTATTTGTGGGAATCGTGTCGTGCTATATTATGTATATTCGTGCTTGTCGTGCGTGCTTGCTCTTTCCATTATAAATGGTAGAGAAAGGATGGGCTCTTTGTGGATTTACGATTCATGATATATATATGTTATGCATTCATGTTAGTTTGTCTTCGATTTAGTAAAGTATTTCAGTATATTTTCGATTAAACCTTGTTTTACATGCTTTCACTTAAAATGATTTCTTGCCAAACCGTCGTGTTTGATGCTTGTATTTTGGTGACCAGGTGCAGGAGACCCTCCCTTTGAGGCGCAGTGCGAGGAGGAGGCCGTTGGGCCTGCCTTAGCACGTGAGTGGCAACCTGACGACGTCATGTAGACGTTTGGATGGGTCATGAGTTTCGATGGATCACCTCTTGGGTTTTTATATACTTTTGGAATTGTATTGGCCTTTGTTGGCCTCTTATTTTGGGGAAGTGTAATAACTTAATATACTTTGTTAACTTTACAACTTGAAGTATTATGGGAATGCCTCGTTATGTTTTCATTCTGATATTTAGTCTTGATGACATTATGTCTATATTCTGACATGACTTGTTAAGATGTGATTTGCCACGCGCTTCCGCATACTTGATCATGTGAGTTGGTTGTTCCATGTGTGTTTGTTTGGAACTCTCACCGCGGGAACCTGTGGGAGGTTTAATCATCTTTCAAATAATCTTAATCTCACTTTAATGCCGCGGCCTCGGTCCGGGGTCGCGACAGGACTGGTATCAGAGCGGCACTTGTTTCAGGCACTTAAAAGAAACTAGAAAGATCTTAGGATCGTGGTGAGAGTTCGTGAATTCGTTAGACTTGCTTAGTGTGACGTTTAGGAAACCATTTGGCCATATTTATTGTGTACTAACATTTTGTTTTACAGCAATGTCTGATAGCCAATTGGATTGTTTTAGAAAAATCATAACATTCAGATTGCAAGGAGAGCAAGCAGAGTTGATATTTCAGGGGATCAGGAAACCTTCTAGAGCAGGGTTCATTTCTGTGCTTAAGGCAAGTAGGTTGATTCATAGTGGATGTGAGGCTTTTGTAGCGTTTATCACAGAGGATAAACAGTCCCTAGGGGTGGAGGGAATCCCAGTTGTGTGTGAATTTCCGGATGTTTTTCCAGAAGAAGTCCCGGGATTACCACCTATTAAGGAAGTTGAGTTCACTATAGAGCTTCTTCCAGGGACAGCTCCGATCTCAATTGCACCTTACAGGATGGCTCCAGCAGAATTGGGTGAGTTGAAACTTCAGTTGCAAGAATTGTTGGGCAAGGGTTTTGTTAGGCCAAGTGTACCCGGTCGACCGCGTGACCCTCGGGTCGACCTCGTACACTGCAGTTTTTGGCCCAGGACCAAAATTCCCAAAAATGCATATTTTTTGCATATTTCAAAGTTTTTCTTGAGGGAACTTTTTGGGACATTAAATCAAGCTTGGAAACATGTTTAAAATCAAACTAAGTGGTTTAAAAACATGAATCACAAAAAGCCTAAAATGATTCAAAACTTTAAAACCAAAGGCTTGCTTGATTTCTAAAAACTCTTTTAAAAAACAAATGCATCCAAAATTAAAACCAAAACATGCATAAATCAATACTTTTACAATTCTTAAAAAACAATGCATGTATAAAATAGGATTTCAAGTTTTTCTAAATCAATGCATGTGCAAAAATTCAAATGATGATTAAAATGATAATGCATCCATCAAATTGCAATACACAAAATTCCTAACAATCTCCCCATTTGCAATTTGATGGCAACTTACTCAACACGGAATTTTACACACTAAGTCTTCAGCTCCCCCCTAAGCTGGACAAGTCTTGAAATCTTCTTGGATGCTTCTCCTCTTAGCTTGGGCTCTTGGGCTCTTTTCTTAAATCTTCTTGATGCTTGGAGCTTGATCATCCTTCAAGCTTTCTTTTCAATAACCAAGCATCTTCTTTAGCTTCCAAGCTTTCTCTTCTTTCAACTCTCCCCCTTTGGCCATGCACTCTCTCCTTTTGGCAAGATATGCATTCTCTCCCCTTGTAGAAGATCATACAATATCTCCCCTTAGGATGTATGGACATGCTCTCCCTTTTGAGACAACTTGATTGCTCTCTCCCCCTTTGACATTAAATTGCAAAGGTACCTACACACATGAAATAAGGAAAATACCATTTAGTAGTACCTGTTAACAAAAGAAAACGAAAATGAAACATATAACAGGCCATCATGTATGGTTAGAAGTCTCTAAGGATTCAAGCCAATACAAAGGCCAATTTGATCAAAACTAATACTTCCTATGAAGGTTTACACTCCCCCTCAATCCATTCTCTTCTTTTGTCAAACTTTTGACAAATATTTAACTATTAAGAGCAAGAAGAAGATGGTTTTACCAATTGAGGAAAAACTTCAAGGAAAGAATTAGACACATATAACTAGATAGCTCAATATGATCAAATTGCCAATATAAAGAGCAAGGCCATGGAGAAAAGCGATCATGGATACCAATTGGAATATATATATAAAACAAATATACCAATTAAGATTGAAGGATATGACTATTAAAACAATCACTCTAAAATGGAGTTTAAGGAATTTACCTATTAGGGAAAATCCAAATTAGAGCTATCCATGATGTTATGGGGTTTACTAATCATAGCATCAATCAATGTAACTTATGAAAATCATATGCTATGAAAATTTTAAATTTATTTCATCCAATCATTAAATATGACTATCAAGTGCAAGATGAATGAAATGAAATTCAATCATGAAGCCAACCTCAACTATTAACCAACCAATATTATGAACACATAAACATGGTGGTCATGAGATTTACCTATATGAGCAAGAGAGGTGGCAACATGAAAATTTATGATGCTAATGGAATGTGACATGGAATGAAAGCATATTACTATAAAGTTCAATCCAATGTACATGGTCTATCACATTCTCAAGATATGACATCAAATGGATATTACAACAATCGAAAATTATACCAATTGAAACCAATTGAATTTGAAAACATGATTAAGAGCATGGATGTGACAAACACAAAATTCCATCAAGCATCATAAAAGGATATTCATCACTTTTAAAGATATAACTAATGAGCATAGTGATGAACAAGATAAATTGCAATGCAAAAGAATATTACTAGGTAATGCATGCAATTTTCAAAGTGACTAAATCATATGAATTTAACATCTAAGATATCCATCAAACATATAGAAATACGAGGAATGGATTTCAAGGAGTTTCATATGATCTAGATCATAACCATCCAAAAAGAAATGACTAGAAGGCATAGAGGATGGATTTTAGTTCTAGTATGGTTTCTACAAATATAATAAATAACACAACCATACATAGAACGAATTGACATTTGCATAGAGAGGATCAATCAACACTCAAGATCTAACTCATACCATATCATCAATAAAGAATATAACTATGTAAACACAAGAAGGCATGAAGTTAAGGGAATCAATCTATCATGCAACATCTCCACTCTTAGCAAATGTACTAAGCTTACAATGCAATGGAAAAGGATATGAGGTCTATACCAAATGAACTTAGCACATTAAATCACATATGTACTTATTAGGCTCAAATGATAATAAAACAAAAGATTTTACTATAAAGCACATAAACAATCATCAATTTGCATTAATGAAAATATATACCAAGTTAGGCACAAACATGCAAATCAATGAAACCATATCCAACCATGCAATGTAAGACATCAAAATCAATTTGCATAAAAAGAATGTAACTAAATGAGCAAAGATGCAAATTGTTTGTAAATTTTATTTCCTTTCAAAAGATATATTCATAACTAGGCACAAGGAAATAAATTCAAGGAAAATGCTTTTATAAATATAACCAATAAAGCTTAGAACATTTTCCAACATCAATTGATCATGAAAAATCTTAGCTATGAAAGCTTATGTAATCACAATCAATTGACCATCAATAGAAATGCAATGCAAGAGATATAACTAAATGAGAGCAAAAAGCAAATCTATCATGATGAAATTATAATCAAATGATTTTGAAAACCATGATCTGTAACTAGAGAAGTACATGAAAACAAAATCAATTGATTACAAATAAACATTGCATTTAAAGAAATGTAACTAATGAAAGAACATAAATGCAAATGATCATGACCAACAATATGATTTAACTATAAAGGATAGGTTGGTCAATGAGGTTCAAGGCCTTAAGGTTTGACTAAGTATATAACTTTAGGAATCCACTTAAGGTCTTGAGAGGGTTGATCTTTGAGGTCTAGTTTAAAGGTCTCACCAACTATAAGAGATTTGACTTCATAAATTTTCAATTTAGACTTATCACCATTATGTTTAGATTTAACTAAATTTAGCTTAGGTTGGTGATTAGTCTTTTGAGGTTGGTGAGTTTGTTTCTTAGGGGATTGATTCATTTTTCTTTTCTTCTTATTTCCTCCCTTTGATTGACTTTTGAATTTTAAATTTAACTTTGCTATTTTCTTCAAAAGTTCTTTCATGGGTTGATTTAAGGGAGATAGGTTGAGAAGCTTTTTGTTTATAGATTCTTTTATACTTGGTTTAACTTGTTTAACCCTTTTAGAATCTATCTTAGGAGACTCCTTTTTAATTGATTTAACTTGTTGGATTTTCTTGGAGTCTTCTTTGATTTTTAGTGTCTTACCCTTCATAGATTTTGATTCTACTTTCTTGAGTTCAAAGATGGGTTTAGACACATGGCTTCTTCTTAGTTTGCACTCAAATTTGAAATGCCCTTCATTACCACAATAATGACATTTAGATATGGGCAAGGAAGTATGAGTGCTAGAGAATGAGGACTCACCTTTCACAAAAGTGTTGGTGAATTTAGGGTCATGTGAAATATTCCTATTGTAACCAAGACCCGTCCTATCTCTTTGTGATTTACCCAATTT
The DNA here is from genome assembly GCA_003546025.1 of Camphora micrantha. Classification (NCBI taxonomy): domain Eukaryota; kingdom Viridiplantae; phylum Streptophyta; class Magnoliopsida; order Laurales; family Lauraceae; genus Camphora; species Camphora micrantha. The sequence continues at coordinate 5,241 of QPKB01000094.1, read as the reverse complement.
AAATAACTTTTCAAATTTTTCTTCACTTTGGGTAAATTTGCACTCATACTTTTGTTTGTAGCTTTCAAGTTGAGTGACTTGGGTTTTAAGGGTTGAATTTTCATTTTTAACTTTTGTTAGTTCATTTTCAATTCCCTTAAATTTGTTTAGTTCTTCATGGGCAAGTTTTAACTCAAGTTTAAGTTTATTAACATTAGATCCAAGTTCTAAGGTTTGCAAATTACTTTGATCATTAGACAAGTTTAATTTGGAGTTTAAATAGATAATGTTTTCATCTTGCCTTTTTAAAGTATCTCTTAGATTTAAGTTATCTTTATTATGCTCATCACAATTTAACTTTATTTTATTTAGTTCATCTTGAGCATTAGATAAATCTTTCTTAGAGATACTCAACTTGGATTCTAAATTGTTAAAGTCTTTGTCTTGCCTTTGCAATTGATCTCTTAGTTTAGAATTTTCCTTATTATGATCATCACACTCTATCTTTAATTCTCTTAGATCATCTTTAATATTAGATAGATTATGCAAAGAGATCATGAACTTAGATTCTACACAATTTATTAATTCTTCTTTCTCTCTAAGTTCATCTTTTGAAGAAACTAATTCTTTGTTTAGTCTTTTAGATTCTTCTCTTAATTTTTTATTTTTCTTATCAAGCTCTATGGACAAAGTATACAATTCCTCATAGGCTTGTTGAAGGTCATCTTCATTCTCATCATTTTCTTCTTCTTTTAAGTCAAATTGAGATTCATTAATTTGAAGGTTTGAATCTCCAATAGATGGAAGAAGGAGGGGTCTAGAAGAATCTACACAAGAATCTATACAATCTAACATAGTGGAATCCATTCTAATGATTTTCATGTAAATACAACACTAGGGTTTTGACTCTAGGTTTTTACACCTAATCAAGAGTTCCAAAACACTTGATCCTAAATTAGAGCACAAGGCTCTGATACCAATTGAAAGTCCGGGATCCTAACCCTAGAGGGGGGGTGAATAGGGTGATCTACACTTAATGACTAATCAAGGCCAATTTTAATTTCTTAACAATTAACTAGTCACATGTGATGATAAACAAACAATATGCGGAAGCTTAAACAAAACAATCACCACAAAGCAATCACCATAACACAATGATTTATAGTGGTTCGGCCTCAATGCCTACATCCACTACCGGCTTGTGTCTCAACACCCCACCGGATTTCCACTATTTATGCTTTTGAAAAGGCTAAGCAATAACCTCTACAATATGCTTTCCAAGGCTAAGCAATAACCTAACAATATTGTTTTTCTAGGCTAAACAACAACCTATACAAGATGCTTTTCTAGGCTAAGCAATAACCTTTACACAATGCTTTTCTTAGGCTAAGCAATAACCTTCACAATAAAGAGATTTTCTCTCAAGGTAGTGTCTTCACAAAACACTCTAAGAGAATACAATTAAGCTCAATTACAATGCCTCTCAATTAGGCGGATATGAAAGTTTAATTCAACTCACACAACACTCTATGAAATGCTAAGATGAATGCTCATGAAGTGTGTGTGTGAAAACTTCAATCAAGTTTAAAATGAAGGCTCAATTAATGTATGCTTAATGCATTTTAAAGTTTAAAGCACACAAAGATTTGATTGAAGTGAAATGCAAATCACATGTATAAAATACTAACTTGTTGAAGATATGAAAATCAAAAGCTCACAAGTTGTATGAAATTAGTTATGTCTAAACATGTGATGCATGTGCAATGTTGTTTTCAAAAACAAAGGTTTAACTAAGGTTTAAATGAATGAAAACAACAATTTGATTCAACCAAGTAAATGAAACATGTCATAAAAGAAATCAAAAGATTTGACAAAACATGTTTTATAAAGTTTTAAAACAAACATGGTTTGAAATCAAGGGTGAAGAATCCAATCCAACTTAAATCAAAGATTAAGAGAAGTGATGGATTCAACACATCATAGTTAACATGCTAAAATTAATTTACCAATAATTTAAACAAAGCATGAAACATATGATAATGAAAAGTAAAACTTACTTAGAGATTTAACTTCATTAATCCAAGCTTTAGCTTTCCATTAGACCCCTTGATCTCTCTTAGTTCATCCCCTTTCTTTTGTCTCCAAACACCTCAAAGAAGACTAAAATGTTCAACCTCTTTCTCATGGGAATGAACCTCAATTTATAGTCAAAAAGTTACTTTTGACGTGTCCCCGGTCGACCCCCATTGAACCCCGGTCGACCTGCCCTTCACAACGGTCAAAAAAGTTACCGTTTGAAAATGGCCAACGGTAGTGTACCCGGTCGACTGCGTGACCCTTCGGGTCGACCTCGTAGTGTACCCGGTCGACCGCGTGACCCTCGGGTTGACCTCGTACACTGCACTTTTTGGCCCGGGACCAAAATTCCCAAAAATGCATATTTTTTGCATATTTCAAAGTTTTTCTTGAGGGAACTTTTTGGGACATTAAATCAAGCTTGGAAACATGTTTTAAATCAAACTAAGTGGTTTAAAAACATGAATCACAAAAAGCCTAAAATGATTCAAAACTTTAAAACCAAAGGCTTGCTTGATTTCTAAAAACTCTTTTAAAAAACAAATGCATCCAAAATTAAAACCAAAACATGCATAAATCAATACTTTTACAACTCTTAAAAAACAATGCATGTATAAAATAGGATTTCAAGTTTTTCTAAATCAATGCATGTGCAAAAATTCAAATGATGATTAAAATGATAATGCATCCATCAAATTGCAATACACAAAATTCCTAACACTGTTCACCTGGGACTAATTTGTGAGCAAAAATGAAGTGTTTATTTGATTGAGAGGCGTTTGTTGGGAACCCTATTGTGATGGGAAAACTAGTAGCCATTGTGTAGCACCCATTCGAAAAGAGAAATCAAATCATAAGTTTTCATTTAAGTTTTGAAAATCCTAAGGTGTATAAAGAGCTCGGAATGTCTCCAAACTGAAGGAGTACCAATTTTTATTGTATATGACATACGGGACCTTTATTCACTTTGATTGAATTTCTAATTTTGATATTTGTCCCGAACCTCTTGAATTATGATTTACCATCCCCGAAAATACTGAATTTGCAATTGTAGCGTCTTTGCTAATCCTGATATGCACTTCTCGTTTAGAATGATATTTGTGCCTTTGAGCATCCCGTCCCGCCCGTTTATATAAGTGCATCATATGAATTTTGTACATGTCTCGATTTATAATATTTGACCTATGAGTCGGCACCACTAAGCTTGGATAACCTTGCCGGTCTGATCCACCGACTTGGAAATCCCCCTCCCGTCCCGCCAGCTGCAGTTTGGATCCCATTATCCGGTTATTACCGTGGTATTGTCCCGATGCCGCAGATTGCTACTGTGGTTCTCGATGCCCGGTTCGCTACAGTGGTTATGTCCCGTATTTATTATATATATGTTACTTATGTTGTATCTCCTCACTTCGGTGACTGAGATCAACATCCCGATATGCTCATGTCACTTCGGTGTTAGAGGACTTAGCTCCGTGTGGTTGCCATCTTGTTGTTTCTCGTTTCCTTGGATACTTTACATGTTTTATATTGCATTTATGTTTCAAATAAATGATCATCCTATTTTATGAGATTTATTGCTTTAACAAGTTTAAATGTTTTCCAAGGTAAATTTAATTGTTTTTTATCTTTTCACCATTTGGCAAACCGTCGTGTTTGACCCTTGTTTTGGTACCCAGGCCCCGTTGTCGGCTTCCCCGAGGAGGAGCTTGAGGAGGCGGTCGGAGAACCGCAACGCTTAGTTGAGTGGCACGCCGATGATGTCGTTTAGACATCCGGGTGCTTGAACTGCGTAATATTTTGGGATAGTTATTAACCAATTCCTTTGAGAATTTGATACTTTGTTATATTGGCCTTTGTTGGCCTCTAATTTTGGGAAAATGTAATTAAATGATTTGGTTATAAACCTTAACTTACTTTTGGGGAATTATCCATTGATCATTGCTCATTTTGATACTAGTATTGAATATGTTTGATCTTGTTATCTTGGGCATGAATGTATGAATTAGATTTGCTACACGCTTCCGCATATTAAAAGAAATATTCATGTTGATGTGATATCCTCACCGCGGACACCAGTGGGAAATCGCGTGTACGAGTGGCATTCTTGATGGACTCGTATACGTTTTGATTAAATTAATTCATAGTGTTGACATGGATTGGATCATTCATTCATTTATCCATTTCTATCCTTCATTAGTGTGTCCCGATCCCGGATTAGGCCCGTAGGACCCGGTCCGGGGTCGCGACAACCTCCATTTTCAAGATCATCATTGAACTAGTCTTGCCCATTTGAAGATTATTCAAGTAAGCAATCCTCTCCATTTTCTAGATTTGTGTTCTTGTAACCCAAGAGAAAATCCATCTTCATTATTGGAAGCTCCCTCTTTCTATTTCCTTGTTTTGACCCTTTTAGGGTTTGTTTTGGGGGTTTTTGTGTTGCTTTGGAGCTTGGCTTGGATGGAGTGTTTAGTAGCTTGATTTTCTTGATTAGAGACCTTGAGGCAAGTGGATGATTTGATGTCTTGAGCTTTGAATCGTTTTCATGAAATGCATTAATGATTTCACTATATGTTTCATGCTATTTTTGACTTATGTGACTTTGAAATAAATACATATAAATGAGTTGGTTAGCTATTAACTAAATGAGATACAACATTGATGACCTTTCATTTATTACCTGTTGTGATATAAATGACTCTTTGTGATTGTGAATTTTCTCTTATCTTTGTGGTTGAATATGATGGAGAAGAAGGTGTTTGCTTGAGATTTATGGAAGTGTTGATGGGGATTTGATGGTGTGTTGAATGTTGTAAGAATGAGGATTTGACCCTCTCATTTTAATGAGAAAATGTGGCTAAAAGAGTTTGTAAGAAGTGGAAAAGGAAGAGAGTAGAACTGTCCCGGAATCAGTTTCTGGACAGTTCGCTCGAGCGAACTTGACAGGTCGTTCGAGCGACCTGTCCAGAAAGGAGTCCGAGCCATTCCAGTGGACAGTTCGCTCGAGCAAACCAAACTTCGCTTGAGCGAACTTTCCTAGATACCTCCGAGAACTTCACAGAACCTTGTTAGTTTGAGCGAACGTAACTTTCGCTCGAGCCAACATGTTCGCTCGAACGAACCCTTGTCCGCTCGAGCGAGCCATCCCAGGAAACTTTTCCAGAGAGCTCGTCGCTCAAGCGAACTTCT